>JAUELE010237325.1:0-20324 GCA_031471655.1 Diodora aspera
ACTACAGGCAATGTCTGGTAGTAATTCGTTTAAAGAGTCCATTGATATTGTTAGTAAGGTACTGAAATCATACAAAGATTTACGCCAAATATGCGCACATATATATTAAATATTAAGTCCAAGTTGTGTTCTGCAAATCCTGAAAATTAATGACAATCTTTTTTCATTGAAGACAGGTGGGGTGGGATGAGGGTTAACTTCTGAGGGTCCAATTAAGGGTCATACTGTCGCATTGTCAAAAAGCAGGTTATGTAGTATTGGATGTGTCCTGGCTTAAATCCGCGCCTAATTGATAAGGTTGTTGGCGTGTCACGGAAAATAATTAAATTTAAGCAATTTACGAACTTTTATGTTTGAATGATTTTAGCGGGGGAACTCCGCCCCTATCAGTCTATGAAAGTTATGGGAGAGACATTCTCATAGAACATGTTTACATACATGTTTCTGCAAAACTTTTATACAGTGCAGTCCGAGCATTCCATTTACTTGACCATGGCATTGTTTCCAGTGAGAATCAGTACTTATGATAACTGCTCCGTCGTAAATATGACGAATCACATGGCCTCTCTCCTTTGTGTAGCCATTAATCATGTATGACCGATTTGCCCACTTTGCATTGATCATTCCTCCACTGTGTACTGATTCACGCATTTACTTCCGGATTTATAGAGGCACTTTGTTTATGAGAGAACCGACAAGGAATGTGTTAAAAAGATAACCCTACAAATCAGTTTACACCGTTCGTGCTAAAGAACAAAAACATTGCCTCGAACATGGTAATTCAACGGATGCAATAGTTAATCATCAAGTCTCCTCGCTCTCATAGTCAATGGTTATCAGTGGTGAGCCTCCGTTATTACCAGAACACTTAAGCGACCATTAGTTAGAGAACAACAATTACGAACGGAACCAGGCTTGCCAGCATTACATGTACATATGCACGCCACAGTTGACGGACTCCTGACAGGCTAGCTGGCTGTAGCGGTAGGAAACTGTAGCCCTATACCAGATGCCTCTAAAAGATCTATATGTGCGTGGGTAATAGTATCTCGTTTACGCTCTAACGTTGTTGGCAAAGCGGTGTGTGAAGACATCACCAGAACGCTGGTACAGAGGTTAGACTAGTGGACGTTCTTCACGCTATATTCTCCGACCTTTACAAACCGCTATGGACCAAGCGAGAGCGGGATGAGTGCGATAGGCCTTTATTATGGAGTCTTACACATTGTGGCAAGCTTCAGGCGTGATGGAGCTCTGATGCAGTGTTTATCTGCTTTCAAATAACAGTGCTTTCCAGTGTGTGCAACACAAGAGGTATATTTAGGTAAGTGTTCAACCAACTTGGGATGGTAGTGTGGAAGTCAGTGATAGTTTCTACTGGGATTAGCAAGGGATGTGTCTCTAACATATCCGCATCATCCGTGTACAAATCCTTGTGATTACCGACTCATAGCAATCGGTTCAGATGAAAACTCTTTCCCGGAAACATGGTAAGGATGAATCCAATGTTTTAATGTACTTACAAGTCTAAGCCATATATGATGCAGTTGTTGTTTTGTATATGTTTGTTCAGTCTGTATGGAAATAATCGATATTTTTATTAAACAGCGAAGGCCACATATATAACATACCTATACCTGTGTCAGTAGTATCTAACTCACCCATCTGCTGTTTGGTGTGTGATGTTATTCTTGAAACATCTGTCGTACCAATGGAGTAATGACCCGGTAGTGTTAAATTACAAAATGTTCTCTCAATGAATTGTAAATATCTCACTGGGAAATTAGAACTAAAACTATCCTTCTTATACAGATGAAAAGCTTAACAGCATATATAGACGTAACTCTATTATTGATCAAATCTTGATTACAAAAGGGCGAGAAAGTTAGGACATTGTGATTCTACGAAACATATATACTGATTAAGCCTACAAAAGTATGTATACTCCGCCGTGTTATTAGATATAAAATATTGATAAGTGTTAGTGGAACAAGTCTGCCGACGGACTGCGACTCGGTATTCGTCAATAGATAGGCGGTGCAAGAGCTTCTCCTGCTGTGTGTGCCGGTGCCCCAGAGGCGGCACTGGTCGATACTACAACAATACTTCTTACTTAAGACAAAGCTGATATAAAGGTTTCAATTTGCACAAATTAAGCTTCACCAGATAGGGACGCTTAACACAGTATGAATATTCCTTGTTGCACCTCAAGGGTCCTTACAATCTCTCCACGACGATGAAGAATAAAGAAGTGTATACGTGCAAGGTTCTTGTGTTTCTAAGAGTTTCGTTACCCTTTTATATCCGTCGAATTTATACTTTCAGTTGGTTTAGTCTTATCATTGTGCTTGTCTCGCTCACTGCATTTGCATTTCATTTGGTAAAAATTATATACATCTCCCTCCATGTATATTTGAATAATCAAAAAAGATGCACTAATATACCTATTATTTCAGTATTTTATTGATACCGTCTGTAAATGTTTATCTTTTATTCTGTCCAACGGTGGGAGACACTTAGACGTATTCCAAACCCATGCTGAATGATGTGTGAAGGAAGATTCACGTGTATTCAATGCACTTAATGATGGTCATTTTGGCACGACTTTGTGGATGGTACGAGTTCAGGGTCATGGATGATGTGCATGCGATTTCACGACCTTGACTGTGTGGTTGGTCGAGGGGTAAGTCAGGGTAATAGGTGCCGCTAATGTGTAGCTTTTAGTAGGGTCACGGAATAGGTCAGCTGCATGGAGTGGCGCATATTCATAGTGCACTCTCGTAGAGATGTTCCGATCACGTGATGAGACATTTAATGGAATTATGCCTGCTGAATACTGCTCTCAAACTGTGAATACAGATTACATACCGACTCAAATGTATATACAGATGTGGAAATCAGCGGCCGCTCTTGAAGGCAGTCTGACACAAACTCATAAACACACACTCACACTTACTCCGACACACACGTTCACTCACTTACATTCATCCACACGATAAACAGACTTATTTTCCTGCAGTTTTACATTCATGCACATATAAGCACTCTATCACAAGCAAATATAATTATTAAATATGTCACATGTATGATCTATGACAGCAACATAAACTATATATTTCTCTGTGCAATTCAGTTTTCGAAATCAATAACTAAATACACAAAAATACGTCAGGCGTCACAGATGTGTGAATACACACACATAACACACGTCATCTGTCTTACACATTGTGTTGACAAGTACTGCTGCAATACAGGCACTATAGAATAACTAGAAATGTAAAGTGTAAAGTGACGTAATCTTGAAAAACCACACTGTGGATACCTCAGCTTCTATGATGCTCCTCTTTGCTTCAACCTGCCAAAAAGTAATGCAATCCTAGGAATAATAATATTTCTGCAACTTATAGTATTTTAACAGCCTTATGGCATAGACGAAAATCTAGAACTTCCTGCTTTTGTTATGTACATGTATATTGTCATCAGTCATCACTTATTTCAACAAAAACATTCATATATGTGCCATGTGTAGTTAACATTAGCATTGTGTATATGGAAATGCTTCTGTATTCGGTGACAAAAGTATAAATGTGCCTTTTGTCCTGGTGAATACTTTTGTTAAGCCCCAGCTCAACGTAAACACCAGTTTCGGAGAAAAGAGAATCTCACTGTGTCATATACAATGAACAAGATTATATTAACAAATCAAAGTATATATAAATAATACCTGGTTTTGATTTTGTTACTAAAACCCTTCGTGACAAATATGTTGGCACGGTTGCTGTAGGTTCTGATGTACCCAGTTTACATATCTAGTTGGCAAGCAGTTTCATTTGGTTTGCCGGTTTTCTCACTGTTAACGACCATTCACCATCTGAAATCGACGCTCGTGATTGATTTCTGATAGGCCCTGTTTTTCATCTAAAATGTTTGAACACTATGCACACCCAAATACATCTGCCTTATGTATATATACTGAACTGTACAAACATTATCTCAGCGTAGTTGAATGCTTAAAGCTTTTACATGTGACCTTGAACTTGATGCCACGTTGGATTTAGACTTTTGTATTTAGGACAGTATTTATGGAAGAACAATCGATAAATCTGAAAATTTAACTCCAATGATACATGATTATCATAGAACATTGGCGACGAATTTAAGAATGTAGAAAATATATTCACATGAAGATGACCAATGTTTTTAATGGCTTCTGTGTAAATTTCATTATCCTCTCGCGCAGTCTTTCCAAGTCCTTTCATGAACTGAATTGTATTATGGATCACTAAGATAGTTTAATAATAACACCAATTACAGTTATATACATGTACCTTACGGGTGGTAGTCGCCCCAGCTAGGCGGACTGGGACAAGTGGAGCAAAGTACCTTGTCCGAGGGTACAGCACGGCACCGCTAGCTAGGATCGAACCCACAACCACGAGCCCGACGCTTGTTGTTCACGGCTACCGCGCCTTTATTTGAAGATAAGTTTAGGCTGGAAAATGTGGAATGTATAAACCATTTTCTTGAAGGAACATGTAAAACAAATAAAATACATATTAAATAAATTTTAGTCCATCAACCCAATGGTGAGAATTGGTTTAGTTCAATGTAAATTCCTTTGCTTATCTCATTCATTCTTTAAACGTGCATCCTATTACCAGGTTTAAAAGTCTACAACATTTTTTCATTAAAAATCTCTGAGAATTTCAAATTGGTTTCTTTGACTCAACTTTGTTGCAATTTTAAATTTTCTAGCCTGTCAGTGAGACGGCAAGTCTGTCGCTCGCTGCAAGGAAATCAGCTGGACAATTCGGAGGCAGCATTGCCTTACAACAGTGACTATTGCCAAGGTTTTTCCCATGGGCAAATTAAAGCCGCAAATAGTTTCTATAAATGTTCGGTGTGTGATACTACGCCCAGGCAAGTCTTCCTAACTGTATTAGAGTTTTGGCGTGTGATGTTACCCGTTCTGACTTCAGTCTCCCCAAGTAAATAATAAATAACAATGTTGACAGAATATTTGGCATGATACGTACCAAGCAATTTTCATATATATTTATCAGGGGATCTTCCCATGGGGTGGGTCCGACAGTCCGACAACCCATGAGTCCGACAGCCCATTAGTCCAACAATACTTTAGTTGTAGGGTTAAGTTTGGAGTTAAGGTTAGGTTTGTGTTATAGTTAGAATTAAGGTTAGACCATGAGATGTCGGACTAACGGGTTGTCGAACTAATGGTCTGTCGGACTATCGGATCCATCCCGTTTACCAGTCCCGAGTTTAAATCGTATTGATAGATGTTAATTATACCTGCTATAACATTAGTATTAATATATACTAATGCTAATTCTTATCACCCTGTATATCGAGGTCTGTATTGTCATGGTAACAGTTTTATGGTAATAATATCATGGTAAAACGTCATTGGTATCTGATCCTGTATATTAGAATTGTACCTGATATTGTTCTTCTTTGGTGCATGTAAGAAATTATTATCTGTATTCCATCGCTTCTCCAAATGCATATGCCCTATTTTATACGGGTGACAGTAATCATTAGCAGGAGTATATTTAATCAAAATGGAAAACGTTGTATTTCCTCCTTAAATTTCGCTGCTTACAAAGCCCCAATTTCCTTTCCTTCTCGGTCACACCTTAAAAGAAAATAACCAAAGGAATTGACTCTAAATATTTTTGTTTGACAGGCTCTGCTAAAAGGCCCTCCCAAGGATCTAGTTTGCCTCTAGGCCACAAACATATAAACATTAAACCATTTAGTGTATTTACTTGCTTATACCACACACACTGGAAATGGAACTCTATGTTTAAGCTTTACATAATACAAACACGTCTAGCCTATCTATAAGTTATAGGCGATGCCCACAATGTATATTAAAAAAAAACGTTCTCTTATGTTGGATGTTTACTAGCCAGACTTCAATAGGAGGTTTTGTTTGGACAGAGCATCACTTATTTCTACAAGAATGATGTCGCCAATACAATGTTGGTTCAGACACTTCTTTTCTACAGTATGGCAATTGTCGATTGTGAATGGTTAAGGCTAACTTATGCTGAAGTCATTCCGTTACGGTACGATTTAATAACACATGGAATGTGTATAGAATCTCTGCAATCATATAATCACTATCCTTTTGTTCAAATGCTAATACATACAAGGTATTGCATATTGACTTTACCAAAATATATTATATTGCAAATGCAACGGTATGTTTCTGTAAGATTTATATTAAAATGACTGCATAATGAGGTTGTGTACCTGAACACACTCTCGAGTGTCCGTCACAGATCTATAAATACTATATATACCATGCATAAGCATGCATGATAAGACAAAATGCAATTTACTATTGCTATCGTAACCATAACAGCTGCATCATTTGAGCATGTTGTAATCATTATTATATGCTGCATCCTATTCAGTTACCAAAACTTATTATGCTTTATAGACAAAAATATGACCTATGGAATATGTTTCTTGTGTGGTCTTTCAAGATTCTAGTTTGTAAGTCTACATCGGAATTTGTTGTCCCCCGACTTGCTTATCTTGAGATAGAATGACGTAGGATTCTGTACAAATTCCACCGTCATGGAACAGGACTACGTGGCTCAGAGCACATTTAGATTTCGTGAAAACTTAAGGGTCCCGTTTCACAAAACGATCACAGCTCTAAGTTGATCGTAGGTCCTTAAGATCAAGATTTTAACATTGAGAGAATATAGTGAAATCTCAATCTTAAGAACTTACGGTAAACTAGGCGATAAGATTGCTTTGTGAAACGGGGCCCAATATGAATGGGTCAGTTATGAAAGTTTAATAAGTCTACTTGTTTGTCGTCTCGAATTGTGTTGTATATTTTGGATGGTTGAGTTACACCATGTATAATCTATGTGTGGATTACAGACCATGCGGCCCCAGTTAGTGCTTGTCTGGTACATGAACGTACAAAGCATCAAAATAACATATATCATTGTCATTTAGTGGATGAGATTGATTTAAGAGAGTATTCTGACTTTGTGTACGAGAAAACCTAGGCTTGAATCCCTCTCCAAATGCGCTGTGTACATATGAACTTATCGAATGTTTGCACTAGGTACATATGAAGTTATTGACGATATTGAGTTCCATTGTATTAGTTGGAATAACAGTTTACATTCGCCACTGCAATTATTTATCAATATAGCCATCGTCAAATATCAGAAAGTATTAAATCACTTACAGCACGATTCATATCTTTTCAAACATTCGTCAGTATCAGAGCCTTCCCAGAGCTGTGCCGAGTGCATCAGCCATTGTGATGATATATCTGACACATTGCTACTAGCTATGTTAAACAATTCACTAGTTATTTATGTATGGATATACATGTATGCAACACATTGCAACAAAATATAAAACAATATAGATATAGATACATGTATAATGTTATCAGGTTATAAGATTATAAGGAAAAAGCGACCTCTGATGTCTGAAGCTGAGATAACCTTTCAAACCAAGCGAGGGGGTTATATCAGATATCGACGAAGTCGTGGTAGTTATTTCCTATATACCAGTAGGAGTACGTGCATATTTCCATATACCCCCGCGAAACGCATGCAGTTTGCCCATCTGACACGTGAAGCACGTGCACAGAACTTACACCCTGGATTGATTATCAGATAACCGCTCCACGGGTTGATTATCTCAAATAATGCTTCCCTCCAGAGAACATATTCTTAAAATGAAGTCGAGCATCTGCAGTGACTGGCGCATCTCTCCACAGGTGCATCGTCATCATCCTGTCTCACATTCTGCGAATTTAGCGTCTCAGCGCTCGTTGTTACACTCTGGTATTGCCTTAATGTGTTCCACTTTGATCTTCCTCTTGTGTGCGCACTGGATGAGTACAGTTATTATAGGACATGATTATTTGGCTTATGAATAATGTCCACGTGGAGTCTGCTGGTTCCTGTTATTTGGGGAACACATTACTTGCTGGTAATAACTTCAGAGAGCGGTATAAGCTCTTCTGATACGCTTGAACTGATGCTGTGCTCTTACGCAACAGATCACGCTGCCTCCGAATTATTGTGAACCTTTACGCAATTGTATTGAACAACGGAAGGCTTGATGCAAGACCAATACTTTAGAGAGTAGTCCTGAATAATTTATTGTCTGATCTGAGATTGCACAGAATACCGTATAAACTTTTTGATTCAAACAGTTATTATGAGACCGATTTGGAACACGGACGAGTGAACATTGCACATATTAAAAATTGAAATTTTGTTGCAACTTTGTACTTTATTAATTCATCTATATCTGATGTAAAGCATCACGTACAAAAGCTTAAATTCTAAAGGCTTGTTATGAAAGAGTTGGTAATTGTAATAAAATTGTTCTTATGAACTAGATCTACTACTACCTAATACTAAAATGTTGTTACAAATGCGCTATATACATCGGTATAAGACTTTATGTATATTGTAAGAAATATAATATGAGGTTTTAACATTTCCATGCGGCATGAAAAATCATTATTTAAAATAAAGTAGCTGACGAATATTACTGTAAATGTTTTTTGTTCATTATACAGGCTGGTATTTCTCTGTTGAATACTTGAATGTCTTATTCAGTTACTTCTTCACGGAGGCTATCTGCCAATTACTAGTACATGAAACATCTAGCACAAGAGACAAGCCCACTGTCGACGTCCGCTAAAGTTCTGGAGTCGTTCTACACATGTACAGTTAACTGGTCGGTCTGAAATGAAATTATACCTTACTGGCAAATAAAACTGTGAGAATCAGAAACGCAAGAAGTACTAGAGGCCGGCAGTTCTAAACAGTGTTGAGCAAATTGTATTATCAAACTGGTGTAGCTCCTCGCCTTTTTATCCGGCATTTAAAGAAGATCGATACGTTCTGAACTGATAGCCTTTCGTTTAAACTACTCCATAAAAAGCCAAGTTAAAAGGTATCTACATGCCAGGGCTGCACTGAAAGCGACAACATGGAACCTCTAAGGAGTATTACTGCTAAATGCCTTTGTCTGCATCCAGTTCTGGCATTGCCAGCTGAACAACAGAATGTCTCCTCTCTCGTTGAAAATTCAATTTTCCCTTCCCAAGAGGGTTTCATACTCAAGGCTGAAATAAAATAGAACATATTAAAATAACATTTAACAAATTTCCCTATTGAAAATGAAATATTGTTTGCTTTTTTGCCTTTCACCAAGTCCCCAGGGATGTTTGATTCGGTTCTTTTGATGGAGGGTTATTAGGCAATGTTAAATGATAGCGTTTTGAAGTCTATAGATTTGTGAATATCTTGTTTGAAATAATTGTTTCATCAAAGAAGTGATGCCGACAAATTGGAGATGTTCCAGGAGCACGTTACATAGATGCATCACATACAACGCGGATGGACCAGGGGATAACTGTTGGTGGAACGATTCTGCAAAGAATCATAATGTCTAGAGTTCGTATTCTGGCGAAGAGGTTAAGATTTTTTCCACTGTAACCATTCGTGTGACACACAGGATCCGCTGTCTGAATATGATATCACTCTGTTCGTCAGTACCAGCCTTAGCTCGAAGGTTTCACTGCAGCAAGTTATCCGTGTCCACACTCCGTCCGTGTACCGGTCTTCAGTTATGGAAACGAAGCATGTGATATATTCAAGAAAAAGCACGCATGTTAATGACTTGGTTTTTGAGTAGAGAGATAATTACCTTTATCAGTGTTTCCTCATTGACAGACTCATACAATTCGACAGCAACTGCTCTATTTATAAATCTATTTACTATGCAGAACTGCTTGCTCGGTACCAGATAACCATCATACAGCCGTACTGCTGATCATTCATTACCATGGAGTTGTGAGTTATGCATAGCTACAATGCAATTAGTTAAGATAGCACACTCTCCCATGTAGCCTATTGTATTAACAATGTTGTAATCATGCAGGGCGTAATTTAGGTCAATTTAAACCACCACATGTTGCAACCGGAGCGGGATTTTATGTTCTGATATGCCAATGCGCATTACGATATATCAGCAACTGAATTAATAAGCGTGTGCGAACGTAATCAACTTTTTGTCTGTTATATCTGAATAGTCGTTTCACTGGTAGATAAATATAAGTTATACTGTGACCCGAGTGTGACCTTACTGAACACACTCACACGGAGTGTGCAACCGCTGAAGGAAGGATGTCAGGTTACGAAGGACTTACATTGTATTTTGAATATATTGTTGCATTGGTTTATTTGTTTAAATGATCGTGCCTTTATTCATCTCCTCTTGTGGTTTTATTTATGTGGTAGATTAACTACAGGACACGTGTCTCATCAATTGCACGTACGTGCACCTTCCCCCAAATCTTTCTAGTCGTCTAAGCACTCCTTTGCGTCGTCCGGACGCCGTTTCGTCTTTTGCACAAACTCAACTAATATAATATACTGACGTTCCAAAGAAAGTACACCAATCAGTTTGGGGGAATGATGTAAAAGGCAAAACTACAAAGTGGTGCCAAACTTTTACTTCGAAGGTAAAAGCTTCTGACGACAAATCAACTCTGATACACACAATAATCACCATTAAATGTCAACAGGATCGTTCTCAAACAGTATTATGGGTAAATTGCTTATGACCAAAAAACGTGGTATTTTCTTTTGATCTTCAGTGTATCTCAGGTAGACAGTACATGCAATTTAGGACTATGTTGCGTTCCTTTATTCGGTCTTTTAGAACGTTTTGTTCAGATAAATTGTATATAATTTCGATAGAGTAACTATCGATGTGTATATAATTGTATCTGCCTCAGAGCTGAATGATCGGTGATTATGTATAAATACGTTGTTTCTTTTTAAGCCCAGTTTGTCATCAAGCTAGATCGAAGTCCTCTTTCCAAAGCATTTCCGCTATTTTTAATTCAGAAGGATTGTCCGAATATAGGCTATATAAAAAAAACATAGGGGACATTGACGATGATCAAGACATAGCTTCTGATCTGTATGGTATTGGCAAATGGAAATAATATGATCACATCAGATATGATATAATCTGCTGGGGGGGGGGGGGCGTTGGCGGTCAGATCGAATAGTTTCTAGCGGTTGGTGTGATGAGGTGGTGACCCACAAGATCGTGAAAAAGGTTCGGGTCTAATCAGAAATTTGCGTTTTTTCCCCAAACGTCACTAAGATCTGGATGCAATTACATAACAAATCGTAGCGCTAAGTTGATCTTTAGTTGATCGATCGAGATTTTGCCATATCCTTTTAATATTAAAATCTCGAGTTACGATCAACTTAGAGCTACATGTACGATCGTTTAGTGAAAGGGGGTCCTAAGGACTACACCACCTCTTCTGACTAGACATACACAAATTCTTCGATGCATCCTTCTGTTCAGAGGACCAATGTCAGTTAGACACATTCGGTTCTACTCACCAGTGAGAGCAACACTGAATTCATTGAGAGTTGTCGGTAGATTTTTGCGTTGGATTATAAGTCTGCCAAAGGCGTATCATATAGATCAGAAGATATATCTTCACCAATATGCCCTCATTTTTTTAGTGCAGTTAGATTCGTTAAATATTCACATGGTTCGAGACGTCTTGAGCCAGTTGTAAGTCAGTTGGACTTTCCAAGTGCTACAATTATATCCTATTCCAGAAATCTACTTCTTCACAACAGGCCGGTGAGGAGTTACATAGCTGACACGTTGCAGAACATGATATAAATCTCAAACTTGGTTCTCACTCATCTAAAGTATACAGTCATATAACACGTCTTGTCCATTGACCTCTATCTAGTCCCTATTTCCTCGTGTGCAGGCAATTAGCCAAGACCTAGGTTACCGAAACTGAATTACCTGATTAAGTTGTTTTGGGATTGCTTTGAAACAAAGTGGCACCCGGCTTTACTTGAAGAATTTGATTTCCTCTTCAGTCACAACATGCTTGATGACTTGAGGGCAAAGAGAAACGACCACGCGTTAAAAAGCCATGGGCTGCCTGAAATGAGAAACTGAGACGCTTGTTTGTCTTCAGGCAACACGTGTCCTGTAGTGTAGACTGAATCTACTTGAAGACACTGACAATAGGTTGGATGGATGTGAGTGCGTCAGTGGGTTGTATTTTTGTATTTAGATACTTCTATGTTGCTGGATACAGTGATATTTTCATTAACTCACTGCTTATATTTGTATGTCTCTGGCTCTGTCTCTGTCTGTCTCTCTCTCTCGCTCTCTGTCCCTGTCTACTTCGATCTATTTTTCTATCTCTCGTTCTCTCTCTCGCTCTCTCTCTCTCTGCATATTTCTTTTTTGGTCTCTGGTTATCTCCATCATTCTCTTTTTTTCTTTCTATTCCTCTCTCCACATCTCTCCTCTATCTCGTTCTCTCTGTATCATATCTGCTGCATAGTAAGCTAAGTTGCTTAAAACACAAAAACATTCTAGTTACATAATGTATGCTTACGATCTTGTATTTCATCTCCCAGTTTGCTGGTCGCTAGCCGAGAGTCTGCGAGAGCCACTTTAATTATGATTACAGCCTTTACAATGTTTATCTTTTCCAGAGAAAATCCGATTTACACTCGGATCGAATTCTCTCCCATGAACAACATTACCTTAAGAGAATAAGGTCAACTTTTACTCAATTATTTGTGTTAAGTATGTAAACAAACTTTGTTTATTTTGTAAACTCCGAGGGAATAGGAATATTCAAGCATAAATAGATTTATCAGAATCCAATTTTATTAATATAGCTACTATGTACGAATATCCATATTTACAATTAAAGAAAAAATATTTGTGCTCTACACTTCTGAATTTATAACACTATATATATATAGTACAGCTAAGAAAATGAGAGTGCTACTTTATTATTTGTGCAGTCAGCATAGTTTAATGTTATTACGTATGTATATTCTTAACCCCCTGTAGTCAGAACTGTGTTTTAATACTGTAAGTATGTTGTACATTATGACATAATAATTTGTGTCTTGGGGATAACGTGTAAAATGAGAATAGTATTTAGTTTATTTTTTGGTGATTTTTTTTTCGAATTCGCCATTATTGATTATATATATTTCCCATGATATTGTTCGCCACGTTGGAGTTTTCGAACGTTTGAAAATTCACTCTTTGGGCTTTTTTCAAGAATGTTTTAGTCAGACAATGTGTTTCATTAAGGGGAACATGACAAAAAGCGCAGTTTTGCTTTAAGAGCACGTACCAGCTTATCTGAACAAATAGTAATGGTAATTGACTCATCGGTTTAACAAATCCGATGAAATACCTTCGTCTTTTACAATACGCAACAGTGATTTGGTTCCCGCAGTGTTTATGGCTGCACGCCGCCCTGTAGTTTAACCAGTGTTAACGTTTATTATTGTCTCGAACACGGCTTCCTTTTAACATGGCCAATGAATAAGCTATATAATCTCCCATGCTCTGTATCTTCTTGTCAGTAGCTGATCGCTGCGTACGTCGACATCACGTAAAGACCGACTCTGGGGATAAAGGAACTAGCTGAACATGCCTGGCATAGCTGAGTAGCCATATCCTCCATACTGGAGGAAGCACTGTCTCAGTAGAAGCCATGATAGATCTTGCCAAGTCGGTTGGCAGCAACGTGTTAAGATGAGCTATAGATATCTAAACATACTGCCGCATTTTTTCGGCGTTTGTGACATGCTAGGTAAGGGTGGTTGGATGCTAAATGATTCAGTTAAAGGCATTAGGGAATACCCAAGATTAGGTATCAGTTGAAAAAGTCTATATATTGCTACAGTAACGTGATTAAAAAGACAAGAACATACCCAAATATATTTTCCCGTGTTGTCTGGAATCATAACACTGCAAGAATGTACGAATTGTGATTTACTGTGTCTATCTTGGAACGATGCCATGCGGTCTGTATTAAAATGACATTCTCAGACGGAACTGTGGTGCCGATAATAACTCACCTAAGCCCTTTCTGAAAACAAAGTCCAATATGCTATGACGCAAAGATGAAAGTACATCCGTGAGTACATATGTTCCATGCAGTTGTTACAGCATACAATTAAGATGCTCATTCACAGGTTGTGTTTAAGTTACACGAACTTAAATGACCTTTCTATATTGAATCCGCCTTGCACTGTTGATATGTATGTATGGCACGCTGCTTTAAAGGAGATAAGAATCCGTCTTGCACTGTTGATATGTATGTATGGCACGCTGCTTTATAGGAGATTACAGAGGCTTTATCCATGGATCATCAAATTCTGTTATTTTATTGACACATTTATATTTGATATCACAGGAATCTATCTGCATGCAAACTGTTTGTGTACAGCTACAAGTCTTCATCTGGAGTAAGACGTGTTTTTGCTCATCTTGTGCAAACAAAGCTGGGATAAACTTCTGTTAAAAGAAAGAATTTAAAACAAAATCGATTAAGCGGATGAAATATAGTCTGTCTGTTGAGGGCAGTTATTTATGTACATACCAGCTGATTCTTTGTAGATATGGTAATAATGTTACATTTACGGTTTATTGTTACGACATAGTATCAAAGGAGATATTTTATTTGTTCTATCACGAATGAATATGTTAACATGTAAATGTTTACATACATCAAAAGGATGACCCCTAAAGCACCTACACGGCAAGCTATACACCTGAACAAAAGTCAAGCACCATCGGTTTAGGCAACCTACCACAGCTGAATACTAACGTGTATATGAAATGTCCAAATCAGATTCAGATAAACGTCATAGGGAAGGATGTTCATGCTGTATATATGTCTGGAATACTTGATACTCAAACTATGTTTCGGGATTCCAAATAAGCCATAAAGACATTATGTTTTCAATATATGTTTTAAATACGTAAAAGCTATATGGTGATTTCAACGTCTTCAGTGGGAAATGCGTTTAGTTCGAAATATGTTGATACTCTTCAATAGCATTACATCACTGCTTCCATGGTATTTCTACATCTGAATATCGTATGACTAGTCATGTTTCTTTTCCATAAATTATACCTATAATTGTATGTAAACTGACATTTTAATGTCCATTACTTTTCGTCAGTTTTCACCCATGTAATTGTTAAATAGGGGGATGTGCTTGAATAGATGTGTGCATACTCTTTGAGGATACTGATATTGTAAGGAACATGGCTTTCTCGATTACTTATCAGTACCCAACAATGAAGCTTTGCTTAGCAATTTGTTCACGTGTTTAATACCTTTCCATTTCAATATGGTCATTTCAATCAATTGCAATGTTGTTGTAAGTTTTTCCTCTTTGTCTGGCTCGTTTAGTCTTGTTTCGCAGTACGTTTTTGTTCATATTTTAAGACACGCATCTATGTATAGCACGTGAACGATATGAACTCATTGCCTGTTTGAACATTTAGTCAGGCAGTCTAATCTGGCTCATCCATTACATTTGATCTTGTTTCTACTTATCAACCTACTTCCTTTAGCGTGGAATTGATGTTTAATTAAGTAGTCATTTCGGAAACTGGTCGGAGATAGCAAAAGCTATAACATTCTGCTCTACGAACATCCCTCTGATTCCAACGTGATGAATGAATGTTCTTCTCATCAGATTTCAACCATTTATTTCTCGTCAGCCTGAGATTTAGGTTTTCGCACGCAAGAATTATGCCATGTTGCCGAAATGCTGGTGTTTTATAAGCCTTGATGTGTTTATTTGGTCATATATCTGTCCTGAAGACAACTGTTCATGAATATTCAGCGAAAGTTTAACCCATAATATACAGGATTCTTCCCTCGTGCCAGATAAGTCGCCATCAAAATGTAATTATCCGAGTTCTTAATATAAACTGATCGCTTTCTGGATTCTCATTTAAGAAATAGAACGTAACACTATCGGAAACAAATTATCTCCTGATTTTTAACATGGTCAAATTTGGAAACCGACATTTTTTCGTGAAGCTGGTAGGCGTAATTTTTTTTATAGGATATAGGTCCACTACTCTGTAGGATATGAGTTACTTAGTTACTGTCAACATTTTTTAGATGTGCAATCGAATTCAAACCAATAGATGGTGACGACAAGTCATTATATGGTTACAATAGTTGAAGGGGTGCATTCACGAAGGGCATGCGTTACATATTTTTTTTGCACAATCAAATTTAATATTTGCCATTATTTTCAGTATGCATTCTTAAAATGTTTAATTATAATAATGTTTTAATTATAATAATGTTCCTCATCAGTCCTGTAAACATAAAAAAACGTACAACAAAGGACGCGTTTACTCGAAAATAGAAATATGTCACATGTGCCCTTGCTCTTCAATTAAAAAATAAATTAAATTCAGTGTTCAAACTATTACTCCAGGAGCTAAGTGTTGTAATCGTCATTTTTAACTAAAGCGATTGAATTAAGCTTTCCAAAACTAAATAGATTATATATTTTCTCCTCTGTTACTCGTGTCAAACACTAAAATAGAGTTCATTTTCCTACTAACTCGGTATTTGATAAGGATCTTCATAGAAACGGTTGATTTGTAGTATGGAGCTTCTGGAATTGCATTTTATGAATGAACATGCGTTTACGACATTTTCTATGAAAATTAGTATAGTTAAAAACTCCATTGTGAATATCATTATATAAACTCATATGCAAAAGAAATGATTCCAACTTATATTTCACCAACATTAGTGACAACAGTTTGGTTAATGCTTAATTATACTGCTTATAAATGTGATGCTTTCTGCATAATGTGTATACATACAGTAGAATGACATGTCTTCATAATAAAACTAGGGTCGGCAAACTTTAGTCTGTTTAAAAAACGTATAACTTTTAGAGTTGGTATCGTTACTTTTGCACTTCAGTTTATTTTTCTTACCTACACTTTGAGAGGTTTCTGTAATAATGTACCGCATATTAATACCAAATGCCATACTCAGGTAACAAACGAACGTATATAATGTCAATAATAAGAAAGTGGCTTGAAATGTACATCATACTTCATTATGCAAAGGGACCAATGAGTAGCAGCTTACAATGCAGGAGGTATTTCAGATTTCATTAACATAAATGAGGTCAGTGCTTCAGGATACCGTGAGGACACGTTCCTACAATACTGTATTCCTTAATGACAGTGCGCAAGTACAGTGTGAGCAGAACCCCGCGGGGTTTGGGGCGAGGAATATGTTGACGTATTGGATATGGTTATTTCTACACCCTTGGATCTTTGGTCTTTCTTTTATCTCTGAGCAGATGAGGCAATGAATGAATCGTTTGAGGATGATTCACTGCAACTGTTATTTTAATTATTGCCAAGTTTTATGCAAGGAGCCAGTTAATAAATACCAGCTACAACATAGCTATGAAATATGACGATAAAGAGGCATACAATATACACAGATGGCTTGCATATCCTTATTTTATCGTTTCATTATGAAGCGTTTTCATCAAAGCACATCTGGGCAAACGCTTGTTCAGTAAGACATTTCCCTGCGTCATTCAATTGCCTGTCATCAAAGAGTTATCACAGACAATTATTAATTTTTTTAAACACTTAGCCTTTATAAGATGACATTATGTATCTCTTTGATTATAGTTTGATAGAATTTAAAGTGAAATCAAATATATATATAATTGAAAAATAATACCAAATTGCATGGAAACAGAGCACAATTGTTTCCTGAATCAAAGATGTAACATTCATGGAGCTGAAAATATAAGCTTGTGTGCGTTTACGTCTCCTACGAGAGAGTTCCCTTGACAACAAGCCCTTAAGTGGGCAAAGATCCTTTAAAAGCTTTTGAATTAATGTTGTGGTGATCAAATACTCATGATGGTTATATTTCAGTCTTAGATTCAGCAAATAGAAGAGCTGAAACTTTATTCGTAGGGAAATGGATGTGTTCTTATCAAACCGTATTTTGGGAAATACTGTATTAATGGATGGAGAATCGCGGATATTTAATCCAGCTTACAAGCAAACATACTTACTCCGTTTTCCACAGAGGCTGGTAGTCATATTCATCTGTAATGGCTCTGTGCCTGGCACCAGATTAGTTCGGAACATTGTAAGGTTTACTGAATATTAAAATTCGCTGACAGCTGACTGTGTAACAGTTTTGCGTTACCACGCCATTATGACAGAGTCTCGGATGAACATTTTCAATTATGTGGACTGACATTTGCTGAAGGTAAGGACACAAGGGTATTGATTGTAATCTTAAGCAATCATTTTCTCCTAATGGATGAACAAACATAGATGTTTGGCCAAACCAGGTGTTTGGTAACACCAGGGAAAATAATTGCCTTTGCCGCTGTGGCCAGGCTAGACTAAAATATAGTCTCTGAAGAAAGATTAACATTCTTATTTTTTTTTAAATAATTTAAAACGATATTCATTTGTAATAAAATAAAATATCTAGACTGTGTGCTTGTCTCTGCTAAAACAACTTCAGGGTCTGGATGACAGACTAAGCTGAAGCCCGTGATGTGAACAGCTCAACATTAATCAATACAACACTTTCTGCCGCTCAGCTCGGCGCAGCTCAGCTCAAAGCTCAATGCTCGTAACTAGTGTGAATACGGCCTTACACTGGGCTACAATTTACAACATTGTATACGTAATATGTTGAGATACAAGTGAACAATGAATTTTAATTCACTTTGATGCTTTACTAGCATTGAGTATAGCAATAATATTTTAATATATAAATAGGTCATGTTGGTAAATTATCGACCCTACATTTGTCTTTCTCGTCTCATCACTAGGTACAATTTCGGTGTTTGTTGTACATTAGGGAGCGATCATTTTAGGGGGGGGGGTCTTTGCAAACTACTTTTTTTTATCTGAATGCAGGAGACAATCTGTTTTCTTAGATGATTGCTGTCAATCTATCTTCTTTTTTTTTATTAAAAATTTATTTTATTTAGAACACGTGTGATGTTTAATCACAGGAATGTAAATTGCAATTTACAGGGGGAGATTGAGGTTAATTGGAATGTTTCGCCATAATTATCTTTAAAATGTTCATGTACATGTCTCTGCAATATTTATAATTTTTTCTCTTGACTCATGCAATCTATTTATTTTTATCCAAAGTTGTATGCAAACTATTTGTTTTTAAAATATTCAAGCTCACTACCCTCGCTCTAAACGCCAAATGGTCGCTCCCTTAATTATAGTAAAATTCAGTTTTACATAATCAGTATCCATGGAGGAGAGTACAACTATTGGAAAATTAAACAACATCTGGGGGAGCTAATTCAACCCACTTTGAGGTAGTTTATCCTTGGACCATCTGACTGACTCTGGAGTCATCTCATCTTTGGATAAAACAATTCTATAGATTCAAACGGTCCTAGGACAGATTGACTCTGGAGTCAAATAATTAAGAGAAATCATTTTGATCCTCCTACACCGGAATATAGAGAGTTGGGCGTCAATTAATTAGGCACACACTCTTATAATGTCTAATTTACAGTTAAAGGTACTAGTATTTATGCAATACAGAATGCACCAGACATGTTTCGTGTTCGGGAACACGTTTCCACTTGAAGATACCCTTAGACATATTATCTTTGCGGATATTTGTAAGTCTTTTAATAATATTAAATATTGGCATCAGATTGGGTCTGGAATATATGACTTATGATCGCGATTTGTGTTCCTATTTGGCCACATGATGGACAGTATGTTTGTGAATTATTAAAGTGAAAAAAAACAACGAGTTATTATTATATTTGAATTATTAAAAAAATATATTCATTGTAGATCCATTTTCTTTTCCTTTTCAATCATTTTATGTACATGGAGTATGTCCATCAAATGGAACAGCCAGTCGGGGCTAGCGGTACTAATTAGTGTCTTATAACAACAGGGGGCTAGCGGGACGGGGGCTAGTAGGGTGGAGTCTAAATATTTTTTACCTGCAATTAATCATCTATGTAGTGATAACTGCCCCCCCCCCCTTTTTACTCTTTTGTAATGCTGTTGTATGTGTACTTATGTAAATACTCATACTTTTTTAACGCATTTATGTTTACTCATTATATGTATGATAATGACTCTTAAATGAAATTGATTGTTCCCTTGATTTTATTTCTGTGATTTTATGTATATTTGGCTATGATTTGATAGTGTCTCATAAGCCATAAGGTTGCTGGGTGTGCAGTTATCTACTGTCGTTGTACATATTTTTTGCTCACATGTACTGCCACGTGACACTCAAATAAACTATTCTCTCTCTCTCACACTCTCTCTCTCTCTCTCTCGCTCTCTCTCTTTCATGTCGCTGGTATTCAGTTTCAGGTAGTAACGGCTTCTGCAAA
>JAUELE010237326.1:0-11625 GCA_031471655.1 Diodora aspera
GAGACAATTGGAGTAAAGTGTCTTGTCTAAGGACACAACACAGCGCCGCTATAGCCGGGGCGAACCCGGCTCGCCAGATTACAAATCCGATGCTTTACCACACGGCCACCGCGCCTCCAAGTGCGTGGAGTGTAGCGCGATATAAGCGGCCATTATTATTATTATCCAGACTTACCTACATAGAGCTTGAAGAATTGTGGTTTCATAAGAGTTCAATAAAGATTCCAAAGTCACGTAGACTGAATGTAGTCTCTGAAATTTACTTTTCTCTTCAATTCTCTCTTTTCAAGTAAGCATACATTTATTGAAGTGAGCCTCGTCTCTCGACAGACCATCCCTAGATTTGCAAATTTTATAGACTTTATAGACACAGTAAAATAATTAGCCTACAGGGTCTGTGCGACAGACATACAATCATGGAGCAGGACTATGTTTCAATTACCGAAGGTGTCGTCTGGTAATATGTTTGCAGAAAAAATATCTGATAGGCTTGTCATATGGAAAACGTGTATCTGGACTTCCGGTGACCTTTCGTGGACCAGTAGTTGCTTCCTGTGATCCTCTTGACGTTTTCCATTCGTTGCTGCAAAATGTCACTGTTCGTGCACACTTAAACGACATTTCACCACCGTTTATATACACTGCAATAACGTGTGGTATTCACTTCAGACGCCACACGCACACGAATACGCACATTATTTTCCACACGTTGCCAATTAGTGGTTCGTCATTGTCCAAATACAGTGTCAGGAGAATTCGAATTCAATGTGTTATATGCGGGTAAATAAAAGAAAAGTATTGCTACTGTAGTGTTCCAGTTCACAACGTGCACGGGTTTATTCCAAACAAGGTAAAGCATGTCTCTGGTTCCAGAAAACATGTCTTTGTCTCTGGAGGGTGCCTTGATGCAACGTGAAATGCAACAAACGCGAAAAATGTGCCAGTGCCTTCAAGAAAGGATGTTGTTTGTGTCATGAAGTAAAAGACGATTTTGAGGCCAGGGCTGACATTAAATGCTAAATAAACCTTGAGTGAAAATCTTCCAAAATCACTGAAGCCTTGCAACACGTTTACGGGGATGTTGCCCTATATAGAATAACTTTTTTAGATGGATCAAACATTTTAATGAAGGTCGACAAATACCTCAAAAATACGCAAAAAGAGAAAAAACAATCAACCTTCACAAATGAGTCCATGTCTCGAAATCCAGGGCATACATGACTCCCCCCAATTGGACGCAAGCCTTCGCTATGGAAGCGTTACTGATTGGTCAAAACGTCCACCTCGAGAGGATCGTCGTGAATAGAAGTGAATCCAGGGTATAAGACTGACGTAGGCGGAGTCATAATGCCCTGGATTTCGAGGATGGCTGAAGTCAAGAAACCGGTGAAAGCAGACCGTCGTATTACCACTGATGCGAATTTGTTGCTGCTGAAGTTGGAATCTCACATAGTTCAGCGAATATCTTGGCATCAGGAAGCTTTCGGTTCGATAAGTGTCAAGAGCGTTACGCGAAGATTTTTCCGTCACTCTTTTAAGCAAGATCCAAAATGTAGAAGAAGACTTTACGGAACGAATCGTAATCGAGGATGTTGGTTTTACCAATACGATGCAGAGAGCAAGGACCAATCAAAACAGTGGCTTCCGGCGGGATCTGCTGGCCCAATCAAACCCAAAGCAAGGAGGTCAGCTGAGAAAGTGATGGCGACTGTTTCTTGTGGATTCAATAGGAGTAATCTTGATTTTCTTGCAGGACAAAGGTTGACCACGGGGGCTTATTGTGAAGAAGTTTATCGAATTCTGAAAACTGCATTGGCGAGAGAGGAAAAAAACACACAAATAGTTGCGCTGAGGGATTTTGTTCAATCGCGACAGCTCATTCTTTGAGGTAGCAAGGGCTGCCTTGCCAGAATGTCGTTGGCAAATCTTACACCATCCATACTACAGCTCTTAATCAGAATGCACGAGAAGGAAGTAACTTACTCCGAAAGTAAGTGTTACTTCGGAAGTAACTACATGTAATTACTTGGGTTAATTCGGTCTCATGCATACCCAAGTAGCCAGTTACTTCACAAGTAGACGCTTACTTACTTCTGATCTTGACGCATCAGACCTCTCCTTGTTCCTCAAAGAGAATACGAATTGAGTCCCTCTATGATACCAAAACTGCCTTTTTGACATTGTGTAAATCATAAGATGCTGGTTTATATACTCTATTAATGTTCTATGAACGACCAAACATGTACTTTGCAAATTTGAAACATGACACCTCATGCATCTTTAAAATGTCAGTCGTGTTTAATATAAGTTGGTCTTCTGCTTGTTTTAGTAGGCATGCACGTACGCTTCAACACAAACACACGCACATGTACAGCGTGGGTAAATCATCATCCCCAATGGCAATCCGACCTCGACCGACTGTGAGAACCGGCATAACCAGAACCTGTGATGGTTATAACAGAAAGAATTTATGATGGTATCTGACGTCGGACGCTGTGGGGAAAAGCTCGCTGGGACTTCGTACACGATAGAGAGCGATGTAACTTTGACATTTGCTGCTGTCGTATTCCCAAGTGATCGGCGGAACTTGCTGGAATACATAAACGTAATGTTGCCACCAACAGATCCATTTCTACTTTGTTTAATGTTGGCTGATAGCAGAGCTTTATAAGCGCTGTGCCTCTTGATTGACAAATAGCTTTTAGCGCAAGCCTTAACCTTGTTGGGAGTTTTGTTGGTGTAACCTTGCTTTAGCCTTTATATCCATCGAGATCGACAGTGTTATGTACAAAGCTATCTGCGAACCACCATGTCACTTAAACAGTCAGTACAACATATCAACTGACTTATTAACCTCTCATATAAATAATACTACTGTCACCCTTGTCCTTTATCTGCTGGTGTTTTGTGTATCTTTTTTGTCTCTTCTCGACAGAAACCGAGAGAAAATGAACTCTGATATGTATCACATGTGATAGCAGCTGTCTTCCTCCCAGAGGGACACACTGGCGCTTTAATTAAGCGAATTTTTCATTTCTTGGCTTTAGCCGGCGTTGTATGTGCCCGTATTGTATTTTGAAACAGTCAAATATGTATGGGTACACAAGGCCGATATTAAAAGTTATGTAAACATAAAGTTAAAATATTTCGGATTTTTGCTGCGGAATTACTCAATAAGATTAAGTTTAGTGAATAATAGTTTGATAATGGTGGACATATAATAAATAGTCATGGTGTGTTGACAAGAACAAATATTATAGCTTTAGCGTGACGAAATTTAATCATTAAATTTTATTAACATTTAATTTGTTAATATTTGTCATAATATGTCGAATCAGTCAAGGCAGGGGAGCAAAGAAAAAGTTGCCACCATTTTGCTGAGAGTTCCACCTTTTGCTGAGAGTTCCACCATTTTGCTGAGTTCCAGCAACTTATCCCAGAATAATGTTGGACAACGCTCATAATCCAGAAAACGACCGCAGCCCTGTGACTCCGATGTAGCGGGTGATATGAACTATAGGCACTGAATTGCATCCGGTAACATTATAAAACCTCGGACAGTTTATGACATGCCATAAAATTGTACGAGGACTTGATTCTTGATAATCGTAGTCAGGTATCACTCAATAATGTTCTCTGGTGCATTTAAACATACATGATAACTAAACTGAGCTGCAAAAGTAAAGATACAAATCCTAAAAAAATCTTTTTTTTTAAAAAGAGAACCAAGTTGGTCAAAGCTGAATAATTTTAATATGAAGCAATACAATACAGTGCTTACAGTGTTTTCACTACGTTTGTTTGTATTGCAATTGTTCGTCAAGATTTAAGTCGTCCCCAATGTGTCCATTTGCAAACTGATGGGGACACACCTGCGAAGAAGCCGGGTAATTTAGTGTCTGTTTTATCTTCGTTTGTTATTCTGACTGTTCGGATAAGTAAAATATCGGATAAGTTAAAACATATCCATGGTCCCTTGACATTTTACTTATCCGGATTTCATCGTATGTCATTTTACTTTACGTGTACACGTTATGCAGGAAAAGGTCTCACACTTAAAGACATTACAATTAACATTACTAAGCATTTTATCACATAGTTTGAAGGTGTAAAAGTTGGTATCATATCTTTTGCACCTAAAGTTACATGTATTATCGTTGGAAATTCACAAAATCCAGACACTAAAAAGGTTGAAATGCTTATTTGCATCATTACATTTCGATGAGTTTCACGACAATTAATTTGTAATAAAAAGGTCCTGACACAAACCGAAAAAAGGAACACACATAAACCCTTTTCTACTTTTCGGGATTAAACTGTTGATTTATAACTTATCGGTGGTGCGACTTCACACTTTCTTTTCTGAGCGGTCAAGTTTGTCTTGTATTGACTTGCAGAAAGCTGGCTGGATTGATCTGCAAAACATCGAAATCATTCATTGGTAAGTATATCAAATCGATCTAATATTTTCCGAGCATCCGCGAACACCACTGAAAGCTTACGCATCCCAGGGAATGAAGGGTTTTATGATCTCAGATATTCATTTTAAAGTATATCTACGAGATGTTACGAGACATTCAATATTTATATATATATATATATTGGATGTACTCGGGACATCTTGCAACTCAGATTATCATCTTGGAGCCACAAAATAGCGCTTTGATCCAACCAAACCTGGCATTCATCATACTTTAATCATGAACATAAATGATTATTAATTTTATAACGTCTGTGTACAAACAAGATATAAGATCTAAATAGACATTACGACGTAAGTTATAACATTTCAATAACAATTTCAAACTTTAACCTTTTCCTTGAAAGTATAAAAGCAACTATGCAAGCTTTGTTCCTGAAATCCTGAAAATAGTTTTAAAAACCAAATACCATTATGATGCTGTGTAGAGAATGGTCAAAGTCATGTAGCGAATTTCAAAAGTATTATCTTTGAAATAGACTTGCTCAAAAGCTACACTGCAATATATTTTATCATACGTTCAGCCTCCTGACAGATGATACTTTTTAATATTTAAATGAAATGTTAGAAACTAAGAATTTCCTCAGAGACTTGTGCAAGTCTATCCTTGAAGAGGCCCATATGTTTTTAGCGGTATTTAGTATAAGCAGAAGGGGAAGTAATCGTGTTTGTTTTGCATAACCTAATTACTCTGCCTATATTCAGAGATATATTCCTTCCATTAGCCCATTGGTTAGAAGTAATACTCTCCTGGCAAGCCAGAAAGAAACGGGAGGATTCATTAACAAGTTATAAAGCATGACCCTGCCTGGCACAGAAATCATCTCCGAAACAAGCACACGGCGTATACTACTAGACACACCTGCTAGTAAATAAACAAGGGGTTCGTGTGCCTGGCCTATGTCCTACTACACCTATATGCTGTACACACTCCAGAGAAATGCTGATAGATATAGTGAAATACCAGAGAGTTGGCAGTCATTCATTGATCGATGTCTTCTATTTTGAAAAGGAACTTAATCGAGAGTATAATACTCTTATTATGTGTAAGAATATTTCTGAAACAGGATATATATCAGGATATTTTGTGTCTCTTTACATTAATGTACATATATAAAAATCTGACCAATCTATCCGGGTCTGGAGTAGTTGCCCGGGAATGTCAAGAGTTGCGTCGATCATCCGCGTTATTTCTTTCATTAACATCATTTCTTACCTTTCCCTCATTGAACACGTCTCGGACGCCATTAAAAGACGTGAACGTCAACGTGAAAACTCAGACACCACTCTCAATGAACTCGAGTTGATCTAACTGATTAGCGGAACGAGCGACTCAATTAACCATTGGTCAACTGATCAGCAACATGCCTCAAGAATTCGTGCATGACTGACCAGCAGAGGTGGTTTTACTCGATATCAGTGACGTCGGCTGCAAAATGCAAAATTCCCATTTGACTCTGACCTCTTTAACAACCTAATTCGCAACCACCCAATCACACCAAGCATAAAAGTCATTGAATCTGATTGCCTGCTTCCCAGCAGGTGTGATCATATCATTTTTATTTCTGATATTAGTGACGTCGGCTGCAAAATGCAAAATTCTCACTTGACTCCGAAGTCTGTGCCGACCTAGTGCACCAACACATAATCACACCAACCTTTATAAACCATTGAATCTGCTTGCCGACAATACACCACTTGCCAATACCACACAGATCAGAGGATAAGTCTTGACGATCACAAATATCCCCTACTTCTTTGGTACAGTATATGGTATCAGGGACGACAGAACCAATTACAGAGGGGTTTAAGAGTTGGTGTCATCTGGTATTACAGTGCCGAAAAGGTCGGAAAGGCAAAAACGTTTCTGATCCCAAACCCGTCACAAAGAGGGGGATGGAGTGTTATGTATATCACAGTGTGATTATGCAACAATTGATTTTAAGTAATAACGGAGTAACTTTATAGTAGACTTGCACAACTCTCTGAGGACATTCTTAGTTTCTAACATTTTATTTACATATGAAAAAGATATCATCTGCAAATAAATATATTCTCAGAGACTGCCATCCTCACGGTGTCATCTAGAGTTGCTAAACGTTATTGCACAGGAGGCTGAACGTATGGTAAATATATTGTTGCATAGCCTTGGAACATGGCTAACTTTATGGATGACAACTTTTAGTTTCAGGGTGCGTTCTCAGTTTTCAGGCATACATTTTAAAGTGATATATTAATCCAATCCTGAGATCCATCTGTTTGTCCAGGTGATCCATCCTATCATCAATCCTGTTGAAGGTGAACGGGAAATCAGGAGATGTAATTAGTATATTCTTTCTCAGACTATAAACCTGGCCTATCCTGAATGGCGCTGAGGTAAAAACAAACAGAGTCACCTTCACGTGAACACACGCTAGGTGCAGTAAATAAATAAAGGTCGGCTTTAACTCAGTAATGAAGAGCACACACCGCTTTCACAGGCAATGCAACAAGATAAGGTGACTACACCCCCAAACCATGGGCGAGGGCGATCAGTCAATTGTAAGACAGGTGTATCATCCATCTATGCCTCGGCATGTATTACATTCTGCCAAGAATCTTTTTGCACTACCTGTGAACATAATTACCGGTTGGTTTAAGCTTTTTTCTCCAAATTTTGTAAATTACCAGACGTTCAAAGCGAAACATTAATCAACAGACGTTCAAAGCAAAACTTTAATCAACTCCAGCATTGCAGCACCAGATGTTTGCCTTCCTTCTGATGTTTCAAATATTTACTAGGTATGCATAGGAAAAAGAAGCATTAAGAGCGTAGATGCTTCACATAAACAGTGTAAATTGCCAAATTCGACACAAAAAAGTCTGAAGAAATGCAGTTAATCAGTGATGAATATTCATGAGTTTCCTGCTTGGAATTATGGGATTGTAGCTGGAGCTTGAGGCTAAGACGTAATCAACACCGATATAAAGTAAGGTTACTGGCACAAAAAAAAAATTACGACATTTTCAAAGACTAGGATGTACGTATCAGTGATTGACTGTGCTATTTTGAAGTCAAGGTATTGGCATATTAAAACTAGGTTTTCTGAGAAAAAATCCTAAATGAGTCTGTTATAGACTTCACAGCGGCATCAAAGTGTCGGGAAAATTTTGTTACATTGCAGAACATCGACGAATGGGCAAACTTATACAATTTTAAAATAGTTCTGCATCCAATAGAATAATATTTAGTACGTTTCGATCCTTCCACATATTTCCGGTCTACAGCCTAGGTCTTGTAGGGCATAATGGTAAATCTAATTTGAAACTGAAACTAATATTGATTTCGTGTGCTGGATGTAGAGAAGACACTGTAAATACCATTAGACAAGAGAATCTCTAGTTACTCAAACTGCTACGTCAGGATGCTAAACTACATGTACGACGTTGATTGACAATGCAATTCTAGTCATAGACAATTACAACAGACCAAACATTACAATGTTCTCTTTTAAATGCAATTTGTATCCTATTGCTGACCAGAGATGCGACTTGCAATCGCGTTGAATCAATTCAATTATGGTAGTTCACTGTTTAAGCATTTAAGCCTGACCTTTTATCTAAAATCAATGTAAATACGGGAATATTATAACTGTTGTTGTTTAGATTTTTATGTTGTACTGACAGTTCCAAAGTCATAACGAATTGTGGTATAAGGTTCTCAACTCGGATGAAGCCTAGTCTATAATAATAACACTTTATTGTCCATGTATATTACAGAAAATTTGTTTTCCACCCTTACGGGTGGTTGTCGCCGCAGTGCAGCGCCAATACCCATTTTCAGCTGGGCCGACTGGGAAAAGTGGAGTTAAGTACCTTGTCCAAGGGTACAACACGGAGCGCCGCTAGCTAGGATCGAACCCGGGACCTAACGCCCGAGTCCGACGCCTGTTGCTCACGGCCACCGCGCCTCTTCGAAGTCCTTGTTGACCAAGCGTGTATTCATAGCAGGTGTTTATTTAAAGTACATGGGGTACGTGAAGCGTTTGAAAACACGTTTTACGTTTCTACACCTACTGTATCAATTTTAGTCATAACCCGTTTCGCCATTTACCCTAGTGTTTATTCAAGGCAGGTGCTATAATGTATTTCATTGTAGAATTTGACAAAATCATTTATTCAAGACAGACGGTTGGTCAGGACAGGCGTCCAATTCAATGCTTTACACTAGATTACCTGATGGTTCATAACACATTCCCTTGTTCAAAGCAGCCCGTTTCATTAACGTATACTTTTGGTTATCATATAAATTTATGTACTCCAATATTAACATTTCAACAAAAAGAGAAAATTAATGTTTATGGACTCTAAATTAGTCGTTCCAACTTGAATCACTTAATAACCACTTTCCGTTAACTTATAAATATTACAATGCAAAATACAAAGACTAATATTCCACCAGAGGCTTCTCAGTTTTACATGTCTTGTACTTAAACCTGTCCGGCATAAAATAGATTGACAGACTGATACCGTGTGGCCTTCCAGAATCATTACAGCTTGAGCATATTGTTCACACCCTGGGCCACACACGAATCTCTGTTGCATAGCTGTTGCGTGGATTTCTATTGGAATTCAGCTTACAAAATCTATAGGTCATCAAGACATTTGTTTGATGTTAATTTCTGTACCGGTATTAATCTTGCTGGCATAGTTCGTGAATCTGTACAATTAACACAATAATTTAAAATAATGTATTTAATTCTATCATATGACATAACAAAGCTGCACCGTGTTAGAGAGATGACAACACATACAATAATCAATATAATATATATGTCGCGTAGAATACTGTATTTTCACTTAACTGATCTCTTTGTACAATAATTATGTTTTTCATATTGTAACCTCGTTGGTGGCATGATAGTGTTTAGTTATTTATAAGAAATTCCCAGGTTGACTAAGACTGGATGAGGGGATAAATGCCAGTGCTAAAATAGCACAGAGAAACTATATTCAAGACAGACAACAATGGGCGTTACAGACAGCAGTCTGCTTTGATAATTATTTAATAAGATAATCAACTTTGGAGTATTAACATTTGCATTATGTTATGGGCTAAAATTCTGTTTGATTCAAAATTCGTAAATGATATCTTTGGAAGGTATTTTTAAAACTGATCATTATGTTGCGCAATGAATAAAACAGAGCGTTGTAGAAATTCACGAACTGGAGACAGTTAAACATTATTTTGCAAAAATAAATGTAGTTTGGCTATTTGAGATTATTATGAGGCTATTAACGTGCTATGCGACTATAATATTTTTAAATGTTCTCCCACAACAACACAAACCATACGGTAACATGCAAACAGTTAACGTACTTTGTTGTAGAAGCATAAACTGTTCATGATTTCCCGCGGAAGACCACGTGACTTGGATCTGCAGCTCCTCTCCCCAGATGGCAGTGTAGTTGATTGTCTGCACGTACACTGTGTCCTCTTGGGAAGTGTCATTATGGTAGTCTATAGCACCTACAAACAACATCAGAGGATATTATCAGCGCGGGCAGGAACACATTACATAGGGGGAGGGGCTGATCTCGACTCTGAACACTAAAAGCGGGGTGGGGAGATGGCGGTGGGGGTGTTGCAGTCATACTGTTTGTCTTAAGGTGCATACAGCTTCCTTCGTTAGGATAGCAAAGGAAAGAGTTGTAAGCCATCATACCATTTGTATGCATCTTCTTTCATTAGGATAAGCAGATATAATTTCCAAAACAAATCTGATGTAAACACTGCTGTTGCTTGCTGCTAGCATGTCTACTTTCGCATTCCAAAAATAGCACTGTAGCAACGCACTTTGAAAAAATCTTTTTTTCAAACTGCGTTAAATTTAGGACCACCTCAACGCACTTTCCCAAAAAAATTTCAAACTGCGTTTAAATTTGGACCACCTTAACGCACTTTGAACAAAATTTTCAAACTGCGTTGAAAAGCACCATTCTAAAGCACTTTGAAAAAAAAAGATTTTGAGTGATATTTAACTCTTTACATTTCTATAATTATGTCTGATGTGTTTACCAAGTTGATAGTGATCATAATAATCTTGATAATGATGACGATAATGGTTGATGATAGAAGTGTGCATTTGAATACGATGTTTTTTTTTTTTTATTTCAATGATGTTTATTATGATAATAATTATGATAATGATGATAATGATTTTTACTATTGGGTACATCAAGAGAAGGGACAATACAGGGTCGACAGTAAGCAGGTGAAAGCAAAAGATCCTCATTTTGGTTCAATTCTACGATGAGCATGAGGATACTGAGGTTCTTGATTGATTGATTGATTTTGTTGATTGACTGATCGATCGGTTTTGTTGATTGATTGATCGATCGATTTTGTTGGTCGGTCGATCGATCGGTCGATTTTGTTGATTGATCGATATTGTTGACAAAATCCATCCATCAATCAATCAACAACACCAATCGATCGATCAATTAATCCACAAAATCAATCGATCGATCAGTCAATCAATAAAATCGATCGATTTATCTATTAATCATTTAACAAAATCAATCGATCAAACTTCCAATCCAAACACGCTGACACAAAATCATAGTGTGGTACTGGTCTTTACTCAAGTATTACAAAACACGTCAGTGTTCATCACAAATCACATCGACACAGCTATTACAACTCATGTCAATTTTGTATTACAATTCACATCGGTATTACCAAACACGTCGATTATAAAAACGCACCTCAACAGTTGTGATCATAACCTTCATCATTATTAACATCATAATCATCAATATTGTAGCCATTATTTTCAATATAATTAATATCTTCCTTTTCATTCCTTTATTTATTTATTTTTATTATTATTATTATTATTATTATCAACTCATCAAAGAAAATGAAACTATTAACAAAATAAGTTTTAAAATTACGCTGTCTAATTTCAACTTCGTTAAATTTGAGAACACCTCAGCACAGTTTCAAAAGGTTTTTTTCAAAGGTGGTAACGCAGTGTGAAATAATTGTTTAAACTGCGTTAAGGTGGTCACAACAGTAACACAGTTTGAAATAATTGTTTAAACTGCGTTAAGGTGGTCACAACAGTAACACAGTTTGAAATAATTGTTTAAACTGCGTTAAG
>JAUELE010237348.1:0-11620 GCA_031471655.1 Diodora aspera
CTTGTTTGTTGAATTTGAAAACCCCTAGTTGTTTCATATTTTGATTGCCGGTCGTCAAATAGAGCCGTTTGACGTCACAAACGCAATCCGAAGAGACAACCCAAGTCAAATCCACCTATACAGGAAGACAACTGTTCAGAAGAACCTGTATATGCTGAAATTGGAGAATTTCAGCCAGTGAAACGTGTCAAGTTAAACATTGGTAAATTTACGCCACATCTTCATGCCGATAATCCTGAATCAGATATATACTCAACACCAATATATTTAAGGGAATCTTCTGATCCCCTGCAAGAACAATTGACCAATGTGGTGAACATCGATGAAACGTCATCTACAGCAACTGCAAGTGAAGCCGATGTTCCCAGAAACTGTTCAGTAACGAACGCATCTAATAGTGTGAATGTCAAAGAAATGTGAAACAGAATTAAGTTGGAATATTTACAAAGGAACCTGTTATGTGTGTACTTCTGAGTGCTTGGGAAACACTCTCACGTAAAATTGCCGTTCTGGATGTCCGCCAAAGACCGGATGTTTGACATACATTCAGGTTTTCAGTTGTAGGACAACCGGAAGTAGTTTCCGGAAGTTACCTATTATTCATCAAACCAAGGACGAGAACTTCACAAGTACTTCCGCTGTGTAATATATTCTCTTGAAGTTATATTTAAGTTGTAACCCCGAATGTCTTGTGATGTCTTTCATGTCATGAGTCTGAGACGCCAAAGGATTTTTTTACAATTTGGTTGTTGCACAATCGACCTCTACAGACAGAGGCAATCACACTACCGGGATATATACCTGGATTGTGATCAAGTCCTGAACTGTTTTGTTTGTGTACTCTGTACTGTAGATGATAAATAAACTGAAATGTTTCTGTTTTCGTTAATTTGACACAACCTCACGTTTCTTTTGCTATCCAGTATCTTTCGACTTCAAGATTACGTTATTGTGAACAGCAGCATCAGTATTAGTGATAATAATAACCTCGTTTAGTTGATATATTCCACTAATACATGTAGTCCGGTCAAAGTAGTGAGAGACCCACCACAAATTGCAACAGAAATCATCTCAACTGCTTCAGGCTAAGACTTTATACTTGTGTAACTAGTCTGTCATCCAGACCCTGAAGTTTTATTCTAACAAAGAAAAGCACACAGTCTAGATATTTTCCCAGTCTAGATAGCTGCAACAGCTTCTGAAGTTAGCAGTGTCTCTAGGATCTTATTTATTTTATTACAATGAATATCGTTTTAATTTATTTCAACAAAAAAAAAATGTTAATCTTTCTTCAGAGACTATATTTTAGTCCAAAGTCTGTGTGGTGGAACATTATGAAAATCGGTTTTGAATGACATGACCTTGAATCCGACTAAACTGTCAAACTTGAAACTTGTCAGTTTGAAATAGTTTACATAAATTGTGCATGACTTGTGTTGCATGTCAAATGAAAGCTTTCGATGTGTACTCTTTAAAACGGTCCATCCCAATTATAAAATAATTCCATTTTTAAAATTTAAAGATTGATTTGAAGGAATACTTGCAAACGTCTTTCAATACACCAATATCAGGGGATTAGTCCGAACTCGTCGATACACCAAACTCATCACCACACCGAAAAAGTCGTTACAGATTAGCCTAGGTAGCAGTAAACAGCGATCAATTGCTATCAATGTTATTGTAGATTTGGTTTCACAAGTAAATGAATTAACTTGTGGGCCCTCGTTCTTTTGCACGTCAGCATATAATAATGTTAATAATAAGTATTAACATTATAGCACGAATTATATTCTTTGACGCGGATCTAACTAGTGGCGACGAGTGTGGTGTTCCCCGTATTATCAGGCACGACACTGTTTTATGGGAATAGTAATGATAAAAAAATATACGGGTGAGGTTTGGAATATTTCCAGGTATATGTAATGGGCCAGGAAATGTTGAGAGCGATGTGAATTATCTTAGAGAAGAGAGTTTGTGTTGTATCAAGCCCTTGTTTATGAGTTATCGCCTTTCATAAGTGGTGGTTCTTTGAGAATCGTTGGTCACATTAAACTCACGACCTAGTTTTAACCTTTTTAACGATAGTCGGGATTTGGGAAAACGTAGAATGTTGCAGTTTGTTTTGGTTTAAAGTGAAATGTATACAGAAGCAGTGGAGCGCAGTGGTCCAGTGGTAGAGCGTCTGCCTACCAATCACAATGTGCGGAGTTCAATTCCCGGTTACGACACTGCGTTGTTTCCTTGGACAAGAAACTTAATTCGCATTGTCTCAGTCCACCCAGCTGTGAAATTGGGTACTGGTCGGAAAGCGATGGCAATGTGAAAGTTAACCTTGTAGCGCCTAAATGGCAGCTCGGTTTGTATACTCTCCTGGGAGTTGACGAATGTTGTGGATGGTTCATTGTTCCAATGACTGGGGTAATAATTTGTAGCGCCTTGAGCATGTACAAGCACATGGATATGTGCGCATGATAAGTACTCATTATCATTATTATTATGTGAACATTAAGATCAATAAACATACAGAAATGATTTTGATAGTCCACAGTTAATCAAACAGTTCATGTTTCAACGTGTTCCCAATGCAATGAGTCTATCCAAACACTGACCCAGTTCACATACAGTTTGCAAGATAAGAATGACATAACAGTTGATAAAAACTATTTCGATATCTCTAGTGTCTACCTAGCATGGTTTGTTCTAAAATTAAACCCACTTAAAATTGCCATAAATGTACACAACACAGCTCAAGTATTACATCCAGAGCCTCTGGAGATATATTTAGCCGAGATAGTTTTATAGCCTCGTCCTACAGTACTCTGTTGAGACGGTAAGGAGGCATATATTGATATACTCAATGACAAGTGCTTGTCGTTACCGCAAGAGATGACAAATAATTCTAATAATTTGTGATGTTACCTGAGCCAGATCAGAACGGAATTATTTAAACAGATTTGTTGTTTTGTGCACCAGGCTGAAGTGCCGAACCTCCTGCCAAGGGAAAGTTGATGTTTGTGGATTTGGAAGTTTATGAACTCATCGGAATGACATGTTTGAATGATGGGAGTGAGTCATCTGTTAGAGAACACATATTCCTGTCATGTGCACCTTCATGCCTCCATAAACAGATTGTAAATGTGAAATAAACTTTCTTAAGTGTCTGTTTTTAGTATTTGCAATGCACTGAACGTTTTATAGGCACATACATTTTAAACATAGTTGCTACAGGTATGTGACATGATCACGTGCACTGCTCTGCGAATTTCGTTTTCTTCTTGAAGTTTTGTGAACGTTTTAAATCGAAATGCTTCCTAACACTGTCATCAGTCAATAAAATAATTTACTGGTTACCATAAACGAATGTATTGAGTAAACAGTTGTTCATCTATACTGTACTAAATATGGTGATCATCTGGACATATCTTCAGATCTATATAATTTTAGCATATGGAGTAGGCGACTTGACCTAATGGTTTATAATGCTGTGGTCAGGTTGTTAAAGAGATCGGGGGTGAATCAGATATTTGCATTTTGCAGCCACTTATATAACTACCTCTGTGGGTCACCCATTCATGATTTCTTCGAGGCAAGCTTCTGGTCAGTTGACCAATGTCAGCTGGATTCATTCTGACAGTACAGCATCCATACAATGCTCATTTGGACGCCTCAATTCCTACGGTCTGACGAATCACGGGACACGCTGGATTTTTATCGAAGAAATCTAATGTAAAAGAGGTCCAAATGACCATATACGTAAACACGCAAATTGTTAAATACCATCAATATGCGTCACTGAAATGTTGTAAACAAACTGGCAAATTACAAAACAAAATTTCCATTAAGCACTTTCATAAAATGCACTTAACATATTGTGATTTTATAGATGTTTGCGGACACGCATATCGGAAAGGGATGTGAGTATTCTAACCTTGCGGCAGAAATCTGACAATGAACACATTAACACATTTCTTATAGTGTCCTTTGATCTCTGATAATCACGTTGAGGAAGCATTGTTTACATGACGTCATCACACAAACATCAATCGGTTCACCTCGGCGCATCCATAATCATAAACGACTTTTATTCACAGAAACCTCCTTTCCAGAGGCTGTTGCCCTATTCATAAGAAATGAACGAAAAACAAAGCAATTACGACCTGTGTAATTGACATACATATCAGTGACTCTCCTCTGCCATCGATCACTGTCCATCACTGTCACGGTGCTTGAATGAGCTGACTATGTTTCGGAAGACATATATACGTTTGTAAGGATCAATCTAGTGTAGTTCCCAGAAAACCATTTGATCTTCCTTCATTTCATAAATTTAAAATTATTTCCTGCGGTTTGTGTGACATGTTGACACAAATAGCTAAACATCCATCATGATTTATCAATCACTCCACAAAATGAATCATCTCGCTTTAAGTAATTGCACCAAAATAAAATATATTATTTATAGGTGAACATAGAAAACGGTGAACAGCGAGTACTTACCTTCATTGCCTTCTTACTTCAATCACGACTTCAACACGTGCTGCAGTTTTAGAGTGAAATGTGCGTTTGTTCAGATTTGTGCTTTTAAATGACCTCGTGAAATGTACAGTTTAATTCAATGCCAGCAATCTCACTTTTAATATACCTAACAGATTGGACTGCTTTGAATCGCCTTGTACCAAAACCTACAACAATGTCACAGTACTTACTGCTACATTGTTGCAGAGTCTTTGGTCATTGAATAAAAGTACTGCCATGAAATTCACGAACACAAAAGTGCACAGTACGTCAAATATCAAGATTATCACAGTTATTAAATCAGAGTCAAATCTAAAGACTGTCAAAATGTTAAGACTGTCACAAATTACTCAGACGTCAAAAATTGTCACAATGCACCGGAGGTAGAATGTTACGGCTGTCACAATGCACCGGAGGTTGAATGTTGAGTTTGTCAGAATTCACCGGAGGTCTAATGTTACGGTTGTCACAATGCACCGGAGGTCGAGTGTTAAGATTGTCGCAATGCACCGGAGGTCGAGTGTTAAGATTGTCGCAATGCATGGGCTTTCGAATGGTAAGGCTATCGGAATGCACCGGTCGTCAAATGTTAAGATTGTTACAATTCACCGGGCGTCAAATGTTAAGATGTTTACAATTAACCGGGCGTCAAATGTTAAGATTGTTACAATTTACCGGCCGTCAAATGTTAAGATTGTTACAATGCACCGAGCGTCAAATGTTAAGATTGTTACAATTCACCGGGCGTCAAATGTTAAGATTGTTACAATTCACCGGGCGTCAAATGTGAAGATTGTTACAATGCACCGGGCGTCAAATGTTAAGATTGTTACTATCACCGGGCGTCAAATGTTAAGATTGTTACTATCACCGGGCGTCAAATGTTAACATTGTTACAATTCACTGGGCGTCAAATGTTAAGCCTGTTACAATGCACCGGACGTCAAATGTTAAGACTGTTACAATGCACCGGGCGTCAAATGTTAAGATTGTTAGAATTCACCGGGCGTCAAATGTTAAAATTGTTAAAATGCACCGGGCGTCAAATGTTAAGATTGTTACAATTCACCGGGCGTCAAATGTTAAGGTTGTTACAATGCACCAGAGGTCGAATGTTAACGTTGTCACAATGCACCAGTCACACGACTGTCACAATGCATTGCAACGTCAAATGTTAACAATGTGTGGTGCCTTGCATATCTAAATTTAAACTCTAAATTTACAATATCTTAAATTCTAAATTTACAATATTCGATTTCACTGCAGTATTCTTCAAAACTGAATACGTGGCTACCACATATCAAACGTATTTTCATAGTTTCAGGACAAGATCTTAACTCATCAGAAATCGTTGTGCATTGAAACCAGACCCGTTACCATTTCTAACTCGCATACACCAAGTTGTAAGATGGTGCCAAATATTAATCATCATTATTTGAACGTATGCAAACATAATAACCATAAAACCGCCAGGAGAAATATCTCGAGAAGCCTACGATCGTCAGCAGGAATACAGATATCTCCCCAACCCTGCCTCTGGCCAAATCACTCAATGAACTACAGAATGTCTGCCATTTTAGCTTTCCTAGAGCCTTTGTGAGCCTTTATGATTATTAATAATTCCTACTTCAAGACAGATCGCTCTTATTAGGCCAGTTTGTGACTCATCAAAGGTGTTTTAGTTCTAGTCTTATTGCTCAAGGAGACGGTAGAAGGTAGTTTATTCATGTAAAGTCACCTTGTTCCATGTTGATGTAAAGGAAGTGTTAAACCAGTCTTCGTCATCATCTTTATTTCGGTGCATATAGGCTACAGACCTTTTGTACAAACGTTTCTAAACAGCCGAGAACAGGGGTACAGTGATTACAATTCGTATAAAAAAGGACATAAGATAACAACAGTATGAGTGTACAATTATTACAGACAGCTTACTATGAATTGTCTTTCTAGATTCGCACAATACCTATACTTGGCTAACAGTGTAATGATAGATAGGTGTGTTGATGAACGTAGAAGATAAACGTAGAAGATACTCTCAGCTTGCAATACTCGAAAGGTTCACTAAGGGGAATCAAGATACCCTCAACTTGCAATACTCGATAGGTTCACTTTTGGGGATCAAGATACTCACAACTTGCAATACTCGATGGGTTCACTGGGGGTATCAAGATACTCTCAACTTGCAATACTCGATAGGTTCACTTTGGGAATCAATATATTCTCAACTTGTAATATTTGATGGGTTCACTTTTGGGGATCAAGATACTCACAACTTGTAATATTTGATGGGTTCACTTTTGGGGATCAATATATTCTCAACTTGTAATATTTGATGGGTTCACTTTTGGGGATCAATATATTCTCAACTTGTAATATTCGATGGGTTCACTTTTGGGGATCAAGATACTCACAACTTGTAATATTTGATGGGTTCACTTTTGGGGATCAAGATACTCACAACTTGTAATATTCAATAGGTTCACTTTGGGAATCAATATATTCTCAACTTGTAATATTCGATGGCTTCACTAAGGGGAATCAAGATACTCTCAGCTTGTAATATTCCATAGGTTCATTAAGGGGAATCAAGATACTCTGAACTTGCAATACTCGATAGGTTCACTTTGGGAATCCATATATTCTCAACTTGTAATATTCGATTGGTTCACTTACGGTGATCAAGATACTCTTAACTTGCAATACTCGATGGGTTCACTAAGGGGAATCAAGATACTCTCAGCTTGTAATATTCGATAGTTTCACTTTGGGAATTAATATACATGTAGTATCACCTTGCAATGCCCGATATATTCACTTATGGAAATCAAGATACTTGACTTCTAATGTTTGATAATCTCACTTACTGAAATCCATATGGTCACAACGTGAAGTGGTGTATGAGTTCTTCCTTAATACTTTTTCATGGTGCTCACAATGTCTTGTGTTTCTTACGGTCTGTATTTAGTATGTACATAGTAACAGCTTGTCTTGTATGATGTCATAAGGTCTCTAATCTTATGATGTTGATAAGCTTTCTAATAAGTACATCAAGTTCTCTAATAATGATAATCACAGCATATGATGCCAACTTGTCTAATATTTATTAAGATGATCCCAGATTTATTAATTAAACAATGCTTTATTCAGTAAGGGGGCCACCGGCACGCTCCAACAAACCTGTTTCGGTCTTTTAAGGGCAAGAAAGATATACATGTACTTAGCATTGTTATTTATAAGACTTATATTGTTTGAAGTTAATAAACCGATACGTTTACAAACAGATCATTGTAAAATGAGCAGATCAAACAGAAATTACATTCAGTTTCTATTTCAGGCACAATACACAAGGGGCAAAGACTAGCAGCTTTTGGAAGTTGTAATTTCCTACCTCTGGTACTTGGAGTTTACCGAGCAGCGAAGTCTTGTTTGGGCAGTCCTATATATTATACTTTAACCTTTACAGCTGATAGATACTATTCAAATGTATTAATAGATTCAATGCAACTATAAAACTCCAAACTATTGACCGAGATCCTCAAAGTGCAATCGTTTGTCAATGCTAATATATCTTTGCTTAATTTCTGCTTTAAAATGATGTGAACATTCAACACATTGGCTATTTCAATATTGTAATTCCATTACCAAAATCATAATTAAATAATAGGTTTTTAACTTTGTGAGCCCAGCTGTATACTCCCTTTTGTGCCAGATCATACTGATACTAGTACATATATGCACACTTTAAACTATGATTATCAGTTGGGTTACACGTCTAATCCAGTACTTCATAATTCTAACATTTTGATTGACTTTCAGTTAAACCTTTCCTTATTCTCATCTAGCCACTCAACTGGGGACAGATGTTTTCGCATGCAGTACAAATTTGCCAACCTATCATGAATATTCAAAATGTCAGGTGAGGAGTCTCTATTAATTGTTAAAATGTTCACTATATTTTATCTCAAATTATCCTTCCTACGTTCTTTATTAAGTATCATGTCACAAACAACTTTTCATATTTAAGACGTTCCCGTATCTTGTCATGTATAATAAGCAAGCTCTCTAACTAGTATCCAGATAATAAAAACTTGTTTCTTTTAAGTTCCCTGATCCGTATCCAGATGATAAAATCTGGTTGTTTTATAAGTTCTCTGACAGTATCAAGATGATTAAAACGTGTTGTTTTATAAGTTCTCTGACCAGTATCAAGATGATAAACACTTATTGTTTTATAGGTTATCTGACCAGTATCAAGATGATAAAAGCTTGTTGTTTTATAAGTTCTCTAACCAGTAACACAATGATAAAACCGTGTGGTTTTATACGTTCTGTGACCAGTATCAAGATGATAAAAACGTGTTTGTTTTATAAGTTCTCTAACCAGTATCAAGACAATAAAAAGTTGATGCTTCATAAGTTCTCTAACCAGTATCAAGGTGGTAACTGTTGAAAGTCGATATAATCTCGAATAAGTATCATTATTACCCAAACTGGCGATGTATGACAAATTAGTTCATACGTCCCGTGGTGCCCACAATGTCTCCAATAAGAAACATGGTGTGCAGATGGATCTGTGTTATATGTTCTCTAATTATCAGTATAATGGCGTTCACAATTTGTAATGAATGATAATCTCACTAGCTGTTCACAGAATCTTTATTTTCAATTTAATTGTCTCGAATTTAGTTGGATATGTGACCATGCCGTCTTTAATAAATGGGCAACCTTGTTGTAGGTTTCGTGACAAAGTATCGGGTGTTGATGAGTGGCGGTTTTACAAGTTTCGCGTCTCCAGCCTAGTTTTATTCCATGAATACTGACGACCTCTGGTGGACACACGGCCATTCCTCCTGATGAGATGACTTGGATTTGGAAACGTAATGATTTATACTCCCAGCAATTATTAGCCTATTGATCCAACACGTTTTCTTCTAGCACCAAACACATGAATCAATAACATTCTTTGAGGGACGGTATCTCCCCAGGAACATTGGCTCTTGCGGGAGAATATGCTGTAGGTCGGCTCATAGACAAGGACGTTCCTCGTGTACACTGTAACACATGTTGTACGAGTTTTGTATCAATCATTCACGTCCTCAAACTGAAAGTACATATACATGTATGTCCTATTGTGTACGGTCCGCTTTTAGTAAAGAATTTATTTGTCTCGAAATCTCTCAAAGCCTTCCGCTTCAAGCCATTATAAGTGGGGATGTGTGATCGAGTTTAACACATACTGGTCAAGAAGTTAAACATCGTCGATACGAAAATCGTCTGGATGGGTGACCGGTTCGTTTTGCTAAGCAATCAGGCCTTCACGTCTCACATTAGGACACTGGCAATGTCACAGGTTTCTTCCTTAGGTAAATGGCTTTGTTCATAAATTGCCTCGTCCCAACAGCTGAAATTGGATATCTGGTCGGAAAATGATGTTCTTGAGTTCTATGCTGTTCATTGTTCGAATGACCATGGTGATCTTGTATACTTCTTTGAATTTAAGTGCAATATAAATGCGAACATTATTATCATAGTAAGTATACTTACACAAGTTACATTTCAGCACCTCTATTCTTCGAATTTATGCCATCATCGAGTGTCCTTGGCAGGAACCGACAAACACCAATTTCGCAATTTAAACCTAAAGAAGTATACGTATCATATGTTGCGTTCTATAAAGTCCTTGCCTGTGATGGTTAGTGTTGGAGTATTGCGTTCTGCAAATCTTAGTTTGTAATGACAAGGGCTAGGGTACTGCGCTGTAATGAAGTGCGTATGCATCACATCCAGAATCCAGAAAATCAGTACCATGCTAACCGCTAAACCTACAGAGTAACTGAAATGCGTACAGGAGCCCTGTCAGTCACAAAACTATGTCAAAGGAAAATAAGCGTTTCTTGGCCGTTGAATTAAACAGTGTCTGGTTTCTCTGGATGTTATATTATGCAGTTACATTTGGGTTGTAGAGTTGGATTCGGAAACCGGACTGTTAGCCCAGTGATGGTACTTGAAGCAGCTGACGCGAACAGTAATAATTTATCTTAACTTGTGGTGAAACTGTGTCCCCAAATAACGAACCTTAAGGATTTTATACATAGACATAATTGGCATGTTATAATGAAATATAATTGACGATAGAATTGGCGTTTTGTCCTTAGACAGGATTTGAGTTTTATCAATATACATAATTAAAGTTTCATTGAGGAAATGAGGTTTATTAACAGATAGAATTCGGGGTTTATTCGTTGACAAAGTTGACGTTTTATCATTAGACAGAATTGGAGTTTATCAACATATAGATTTCGAGTTTTATCAATTGCCAAAATTGGCGTTTTATTATTAGACAGAATTTGCGTTGTATCCATAAACATAACTAGCGTTTCATCATCAGATAGAAATGATGTTTTATCACTAGACACATTTCAAAATGTTAAACATAAGTCTTATAAAAGTTGTTTACATGCAGTGTGGCTCATGTGAATAAACTGTACGAATATTCTGCATTTCTGAAAACTTTATGCGACACACTACCCAATAGCATTTCACCTTTCCTATGTTCCTTAGCACTCTAGATACCTACAATTCAACCAGTTCGTTCATAAAATTATAAACGTAATATTTAACACCAAATGTAATTGACTCCAAACGGGTTTCTGCTGTCCTCTAGCTGAACAATGTAGGTTCCCGCTGACCACTAGCCGGACAATACAGGTTCCTGCTGACCACGAACTGGACAATACTTGTTCTTGGTGACCACGAGCTAGACAATACATTTTCCTTCTGACCACCAGCTAGACAATACTGATTTCTGCTGACCATGAACCGGACAATACAGGTTCCTGCTGACCACGAGCCAGACAATACAGATTTCTGCTGACCACGAGCCAGACAATACAGATTTCTGCTGACCATGAACCGGACAATACAGGTTCCTGCTGACCACGACCTGAACAATACAATGCCATGTTCCTGATGAATACAAACCGGAGAATACAGGTTCCTGATGACCACGAGCCGGACAATACAGGTTCCTGCTGACCATGAACCGGACAATACAGGTTCCTGCTGACCACGACCTGAACAATACAATGCCATGTTCCTGATGAAT
>JAUELE010237359.1:0-11620 GCA_031471655.1 Diodora aspera
GTATATCCAACGCATTTGTGAATGTATTCAGTAGTCTCTCAAAATCGTGGTATACTTTCTTTTGGACGTCAGTATATTTACAATATCATCAAGAATTGCTCTGTGTGCCCTCAATTCCCATAACAATCTATAAATAGATCATTTCTGCTAAAATAAAAATGCATGTAGATTTTGTTTGCAACTGATGGCTGATGTGTGTTAAGGGAATGTAAGGATAGGTCAATTTAAAAAGGGGAAATTGAAAATCAGATACAATGGGGAGAGGTTGAGATTTCGGTTTGTATTGTTCCTTGACGACAGAGTTTTCTCGATCGTGTATCTCGAATCTATATTAATAAATATGAAAATGAATATTTAAAACGGTATGTAGTTGCCTTCCAAGTATATACATACGATTATTGCTTTGTCGAAACTGTCCAGTCTCACGGGAATCCAAGTGTGTTTATATGTATATTTACTACATATATCAATATCATCATGTACGTTGTTTACCTTACAATAAAATCAGAATTTGTGAATATGGGTTAAGCGCAATATACAGATAGGTTCTGTGTACAACTGCATACATATTACTTAGCAACGTATTTAAAATAGTATCATGAACAATTTTCTTCACTAATCAATTTAAAATTAACAGCAATGAATGTACTTCAATAAAGATGTTGTTTTTCTTTTTGATGAACTCTTCACGCTTCCGGAAATGACACTTTCGCTTGAAAAGAATAGGACAATTAATAAGCATTTGTTGTTGATATTTTTCTATCAAGTTATATATGTTTGATCCATCAAAACCTTTGCTCTACAACTTGAGTATTACTTTGTTTCGTAGTTGAATGTTTTCAGTGAAATGTTAAATACGATATCAAATGAATTCGTTCAATAAGTTTGGTTTTTTTTAAATCCAACATTATTCTCAACATGGCACCCAAATATCTAGTTCAGGCAAACAACAATCACCTAATCCAACTCAGCTTGATAATTATTGAGTAACGACAAAGGACGTTTCGATGTTTTTTGCTTTTTTGTCTCTAAAGAGTAACGGTTACATTGTAAGCAGCCGTCATCGCCTCGCGTCCCGGAATGGCACGACGCAGAGTGCTTCCTCTTCAGCCAAAACAACAAAGATTTGTAAGCTCGCTAATCCCAGTGTAATCACGCTTGAGAACAAGGTATTTGTTTAAGCTCCCAACCCTCCGAAATTACCGTCAGCGATCAATGCCCTTCAACGTCAAGCAGACACTTAACGTCATTTTGTGTCATTCACAACCCCGACCTCCACTATGTTTTCCACAATTCCACCACGCCAACATACACGCCGGGTTCTTCCCATTGAGCCCTAGCGTGAATCTGCTCTCAAAGAGGCGCCATTAACTCCTGCCACCGTTGGAAGCTGCTACAAAAGACACCGAGCTTGACGCCTTGGAACGTCAACGTCGTCTGAAGCCGTATTGTTCCCAATAATGCGTGGCTATGGAACCGGTGGACTAGTTTATTGCTAGTTCATTAGTGATATGGGAAATTGCAACACCTTGCAATTCAGTGACACAATCGAAGTGACATTTGGCCACGGTCCCTAAATAGGTCAACTCTATATAACCGACCGTCCGCACCACTAGGTCTTGTCTAAGTTAAGTGCTGAAGGCAATTACTCTGCAAACCGTGCCACTAAACATATCATGGCAATGTTAACGTTAGAGCATTTTAAGCGAAAATGAAACATTTTACGCTCGTCTAACGCTTAACGATGGAAATACGTCTTTAATTAGGTATTATGTGGAATTATATTGATTATCGTTATTTTACGCAACAAAAATACTCAGTATTGTGAAAAACAATTTTGAAAAATTTAAATCATTGCTCCGTGATGTTTTCCGATGCACTTGAATAGGCTGTATTGTGAAAATAGGGTAGGGTTTCATTGTGGCACGGATTAGTTGGCAACACAACGTGTCTTCCAAACAGATTCTAAATCATGCAGGCATGTTGACATTGCGGATGGAGTTGGTCCACGTAAGTGTAAACTCATCAATTTAAACCCTATCTCATTTTATATCGTTATAAAGCTTTCAGAGAACGAACTTAGCCATTAAACTGACTGAGGCTGCAAGAACTCGATTCATATTAAAATATGGACGAAATCCTTAAGAACTTCCCGAAGCAGTAAGGACTACACGTACATTAAGATGAAAATATTAAAAGAAGCTGTAAGAGGTATCTGAAGTTGTAAGGACTAAATTAAGATGAAGATATGGAAAGAGGTTGTAAGAACTGTCTGAAGCTGTGAGGACTAAATTAAGATACAGATATGGAAAAGAAGCTGTACGAAATGCCTTAAGCTGTAAGGACTAAATTAAGATGAAAATATTGAAAGAAGCTGTACGAACTATCTGAAGCTGTAAGGACTAATATAAGAAGTCTGAAGTTTGAAGCTGTAACGACTGCCTGGAGCTGTAAGGACTAACTTGGGATTAAAATATATACTAAAGCTTTAAGAACTGAATTAAGTTTTAAAAGGAAGTGATAAACCTGTAAGAACTGACATTCAATTTAAAACATAGCTGAATCTCTAAATACTGACTACAATTGGAAGAAATGATTAAGCTGTGACCGAAGCTTTAAAATCTAAATAACGCTGTTTGACCCACAGCTACAAAATAAAAATGACTTACGTTGGGTACTTCAGAAGCGGCGTGTGTAGGTTATCGGTGTTTATTTCAAATAATGTGAAACTAGGCTTCTGCCTACATATGTCATAATCAATGATGTCACGAGGGTTGGTGTCACCCAGTGCGGTGTCACCTCTCATCCTATGAGCCTTCTCCCGTACCAGATCATCCTTAGAGTCTGATGGCGTCACCGCAGCCCGTGTACTTCCCTAGTGATACTACTAGTCATAGTATTGTAAGATGTCCAATACCTAGTGTTCAACACCAATCAAACCTGATACCGGACACCGATCAAGATTTAACAGTCAATGTATACAGTTAAACATTGGTGTTACTGATGCATCTTAAGAACGATGCTACACGTGCGATAAATTAGGTGGCAAAAAGTCTTTAAAATCTGAAGAGTTAACACACTGGATTAGCCCCAAAGCGTTGTCACATTCGCCGACGCAATCGCCTTTATTTGGTTTGACAAGGAAAAGAACCTTCCTCTGGCCTCCTGTTCATCGGATGTAAGAATTAATGAAATTGCCTAGGTGAACGCGATTTGGACTTGCGGTCAATTACAGGACCACTTAGAGGTGCTCGGGGCGCCTAAACAATTGAATTATTTGTGAGGAACGGGCCGAGCACAATTGGTAAAGTCGAAGCAATTCACACCTTCCCGGGACTGTTTGAACTGATTAACACTGAAGAGGATCGCGTTATCAAGAAGTACGTCAGGAGAACGATGACACTGCTCTGTGGGCGAAGATAACGTGTGTGTACTGCCAGTGGCTCATAAAGGATGTGTACTGTTTCTGGGTCTGAAGTGGTTTTACGTCATATCCGGTTCATGGAGTTTGCCAGTTCCTCTGAGATGGGGTGTGGGGGTACATCGCCGGGGTTCCAACGGGGGGGGGGCGGGAGTCATTGGTAAAACAGGATGACTAATAAAGAAGTAAAAGGAGCCCAAAAAGACATTTACTCCCTGATAAAATTTCTCTCAGAAGAAAAAGGGTTCCAAATGAAACTTTGGAACCTCTGATACAACTCCTCTCAGAAGGGAAGGGGACCCAAAATAACTTTGTACCCCATGATACTCTCAGAAGGAAGGGTCCAGAAAGAGTCTTTGTATCTTCCTGATAACATTTCTCTCAGAAGGGAAAGGAGCTCAAATGAAAGTTTGTACCCTCTGAGACAATTCATCTCAGAAGGGAAGGGTCCAGGAAAAACGTTGTGCCCTCTAATAACATTATTCTCAGAAGGGAAGGGGTCCAAATGAAAGTGTGTACCCTTTGATACAATTACTCTCAGAAGTGAAAGGTTCAGAAAGAAATGTTGTACCCTCTAGTAAAATTCCTCTGAGAAGTTCAGGGAAGGTTGTACCCTCTGATAAAATTTCTGTCAGGAGGGAAGGGGGTAGAAATAAAACGTTGTACTCTTTGATACATTTTCTCTCAGAGGTTCTTGGTTTTGGAATTATGAAAAACAATTGATTGAATACTTCAGCGTTATGTATGACAATCTATTCTGTATGCGACATTTCGGCATTATCTCTCCTGAAAAGTCCCACCTAAAATAAAGAGGTTGCACATGTTTTCTTCACCATTTTCACATCCTGGTTAGATTGTATGTGTTCCTGTTCAGTCGTATTCTGAGCTGATAAAATATAAAGTGTCCTGTTCTCGTTTACCATATTACGTTCTTAATGTGAACGTTCCCATTGAAACCATACATTATTCTTTAAGGCGGACAATGTTTGAAACATTTTGCCTTTTGTATCAATAATGTCAGCACATGGGCATACAGACGATTGCAATTCAAGAAGTTTAAACTATAAACTTTTCCCGGTATACATGGTCGACACAACATGTGGTTTATCACGAAACGGGTCACCGGTCAAAGCAAGTCAGCCCCGAATAAGAAGAAAGAGTATGCCCTTTGAAGGCTTGACTGAAGTCCAGAAGCTGTCGGGTTTAGTTTCACCGTGTACATAAATCGTGTGTAATGATGGACGATTCATCCGTTGATTTCTGTGTCAGTAAACGCCCATGTGGATCTTTGCCGATTCCATCAATTAGAAAATGTGAAACCACTCTTTGATGTTTTGAGGAACAGCCGATTCTTAAATTTGACAAAAAAATAGTAATTGGTGGGCATCTAGGATGCTAAAGCCTGTGTTATTCTATCCTTTAACAATTTAGTCCAATCTCTCGTAACCCTGAAAATGAGAAAATTGAATTCGACAATTTAATTTAAGTTTTTGCCTTGGTTCTAATAATGTAATAATGCCTCCAATTTCCAACTTGTCCTGACAAGATTGAGTCGAGCTATGCAAATTCATTGTCGGACTTTGACTGCAGTTCTTTTTGCAGTCTTGCCAAAAGAAAAAATACATGTTCGACTTAAATGTAAAATGCAAGCTGTTTTGACTTTGACAAGATACGTTTGTCTAACCAGAAGATGCAGTCATATAAGAATCATCGGTTAGAGTTGTGTCTTAAATCACACACAACTCCTGACGCCTTAGTTCATGTTCTGGTTCTTGGACACTGTGCGGCTCACGTGTGTTTATTATCGTTTTCAACATATCTTCAAATTTAAAAAAAAAATTTTTTTAAAACCTGCCATTTGTGGTAGTCTTGCAGCCTGGTCTTTTTGGAAAAAAAACATTGATAGATAACCAGATAATTAACTTTGAACGGCCTAAATCATACCCTAAAGTGTTTTTCAAATGAGTTTCATTGATGTTTTATGTAACGTTAACTGGTCTTTTCCCATATAATGACTTAGTTATAATTGGTAAAAAGGTGGCGATGGGCCAAGTCACTTCAAAGACATCAAGCTTTAAGCCTATTTATCAATATATTGTAAGATAAAGTCACATTTTGAATGAAACCTAAAGTACATTTAAGACAGTTATGCGTGTTTTTATTCTTAACAGACAGTAGGTGCATTTTTGACTGTCAAGAGCATCTCACACGATACAATTATGAAACCGTTGAAACGATATTTTAGTACATAGTACATTTACAATTTTATGATCTTTCATGGCAGATTTTGAAATACATTGTTTTATTATTGGCATTCTTCATCCTGGGCAGTTTGTGTACGTCTTGCGGGGGAGTAAATGAGAGGAACGTAACCGTTTACCAATCCATCTGTCACTTGGAAATGATCCTCGTACATTCACGATTAGTAACCTGCCTAGTTCAATGCCCCGATGGTGAATTCGATGGTGCAAATGGATCGGCTATTTGATATTGCTGTCCACGGTTGAAAAGAACGTATATTGCTTTTGATAACCGATATTAATTCAATAACTAGCCCATCTGGTCTTTCATGAAGCGAGAAGAGAACTAACGCCCACATTACCGCTTAAACAAGTAGATCTAGAGTTCTTGGTGTCAGTAGGTCTGGTATAGTCACAGCATGTTAGCAATTTGTCAGCGCCACGGAAGAGATTTCTCTGGGTACTATCCCCTCTTTCTGTTTTCTCTGGGTACTATCCCCTCTTTCTGTTGCTTAACCCTCTCTCTCTCCCTCTCTCTCTCTCTCTCTCTCTCTCTCTCTCAGTCTCTCTCTCTCTGGCTCGCTCTCTCTTTTTCTCTCTCTCTCGCACTCTCTCTTTCTCATTTCATCTGTTCCTTAACCCTTTCTCTAATTTCATCTGTTGCTTAACCCTTTCTCTCTCTCTCTCTCTCTCATTTCATCTGTTGCTTAACCCTTTATCTCTCTCTCTCATTTCATCTGTTGCTTAACCCTTTCTCTCTCTCATTTCATCTGTTGCTTAACCCTTTCTTTCTCTCTCGTTTCATCTGTTGCTTAACTCTTTTCCGTCTTTCTCTCATTCACTCGCTGTCCTCATGCTTTGCTTAACGATTTCTCTCTTTAGTCCGCTTTCCTCTTTCTGTTACTATAACTTTCCCTCTCTTGTTCACTCGCTATTTCTCTTCTGTTATTTCACATTTTCACTCCCTCATTCACTCTCTCTCTCTCTCTCTCTCTCTCTCTCTCTCTCTCTCTCTCTCTGTTCTTCTGTTACTTAACTTTTTCTCTTCCTCATTCACTCGCTTTTTCTTCCTGCTACTTCATATTTTCACTCCCTCATTTACTCGTTCTCTTCTCTTTCAGTTACTTAACCTTTGACTGGACCATTCACTGGCGCCCTTTCTTCCTGTAACTTAACCTCTTCACTCCCACACTCACTCACTCACTCACTCTGATTATGTTCCTTAACATTTTCTCTCCCTCTTTCACTCGCTTTTTCTTTCTGTTGCTCAACCGCTTCTCTCTCTTTTATTCGCTCTTCTCTTTCCGTTGCCTCTCTTTTTCTCTCTCTGTATACTTCGCTCTATCTCTCCCTCTCTCTGTCTCTCTCTCTCTCTCACACACACACACACGTACTTACACCACTTACAACCCACGCTTGATATCTGTAATACAAACACAAAATTCAATGTAACTTCATCTTGTCACGATCCATTGTTCAGAGCTCACGTACGTCTCATTATTCTGGGATTCATGCCCAAGGGAGCTGACACGGCATATATTTAACCGGAAGTGGCAGAATCGGTGACACACTTTTACACATACTTCCAATCTTCTTCATTAACTTAAATATACACCAATGAAATTAATTCGTAATTCGTATTCTCAAAGCCAGTGTCTTCCAGAAATTGTGGTATAATGATCCGCAAATGTACCACCTGGTACTTCTCATGGCACCAACCATTTCATTGAAAAGGAAAAGGGTCTCAGCAACCTCATGTTTGTAGTTAAACGCGATTCCATTTGGCTTTCATTTCCCATCGATCTCCGTGTACCTGTAATAAAACGTTTACATTATTCGATTTTTCAAAGCTTTTTAGGATATGTGTTCAACTTATGTCATTTTTGAGAACCCAACGTAGCTGTATGAAGTATGGACTGTTTGAATTGGTCTTTTTAATTAATAAATCATTGCTTAAGTTTTAAGCAGTGACGTCACTAAAGGAGTGCAGGGGGTCATGACCGCACCGGGTGACGCCATCGGAGGTTGAGGGGGGATAACACCAGAATTACTGTCATATATATAGAAATTGTGTGCAGTGTTAATTATTTATTAATTATAGTGTTTTTTAGTTTATTAAAATATATCCTACAATACGTTATAACAACAAACACATTTTATAGTAAATAATAATAATAATGTGTACACTTATATTGCGCCTGATTCATGCGGCAACATGCTCAAAGCGCTAACGTGTTTTCAGGATCGTTATTTACAAAAATGAAAGTTGGGAACTCATTTTTAAACCAATGTCAAATTACTGAAAGCTGTGTCCCGGTTCAAGTGACATCGCCTTTATCCTGCTGGGTCATCAAATTGACCAACTGAGTCTGATAATAAAAATTGGTCTTGTTAGCACCGTTTACATTAAATCAGACACTATTATGTTAGAGCTGGAATGTTTGAACCATGACTGATCTCAGCTGAATGCTTGACGAGAGTAACACGGCTTACTACTCAAGCGCTGTCATCATACCAAAGACTAGGAATGTGTCACCCTTGTCTGTCCACAACGTCATCAACTAAGTGAAGGTGGACGTCGGTGCGTGCAGCTTCCACAAATATCGGGAAAGTAGGGAACACGGCTTGTCATTTAATAGCATTCGAGGCGTGCTTATTGCCCTGTGACTTTATTTCAGCCCTGCAATTTCCTCTTCCCCTGAGAAAACTTAAGATTGGAAATATTATAACAGGTTTGATTTTGCCAGGTATATTTCCAATTCGTTTCTGGAGACAAAACATCCTCCCAGCAGCAGTCATGCAATGAAAATTTGAAATCGCTATCTGAAAAGCATGTGGATATAAAACATAGTGATTTAGAGACACATTTAAGATTTAAGCTAAAAGCAGTGAGTGGAATCCGATTTTAAAATGTTTTGAACTTTCAGAATGTGTGTAGCTTAGTGTGTTGTGCCTTGTATAGTGAAAAGAAATGGTTTGTCTCAAAAGGACAGTCAGCAATAAACAGGTTTATAAATGTATTCACATATCAAAATAAGTTTCTAGACAGTTAAAGGTCATGAGGCTGAAACTTTATACTTTACGAATATTTTTTCTATTAGCCTGAGCTTGGTGTAGAGCAAAATCGGCATTTACCTTGTGAAATATTGTTATTGGGAAAACGTCTCTACACACAGAAAAAAATAAACATTTGCCGTAGTTTAATGAACGCTAAAGAGAACTCTTTCACATTAATTACTCTTGTTTTATTTATTCTTGAACGCTACATTCGTCGTCAGCATCTGATATGGAAAATCAAAGCGAAGCAGATGGATTAAAGATTAGACCATTAGTTGAGAGGCGTGCAGTGCTTGCGGGATGACAGATTAGATTTAAATCAAAGAGAGGACGCATCTGCTGCCCATTTGAATACGCTTAGTGGATTGAAATTGAACGCAAAATATATTAAATGCAATTTTTCTTATACGAATGAAAAGAGTATCGTATTTAAATGAATCTGGAATGTCACCCTTGTGCAGTTGAGAAACTGCTCTCTATCATCCAAATGTACATTAGCTCCGTTCTCTATGTATCGAACAAGAGAATTATCAAGCTCGGGTCTGGAAGGGGGCACGTGCAGCCTGTTCTCCCTCCATCCCCCACTTCTGCTCTCCCTTTTAATTATTTTTTGCTATGTTAGCACCAAACTACTCAAACAGTATTATGAAAACTCGTGCAATCGGCTAAGACTACTCGATTTGTAATGTTAATTTACAGATGAAGCATGCTCCGAAACTCCCTCGAAAATAATATCTTTCGTTGTGTGACACCCCCCCCCCCCCCAAACAAAAACCCACACACAGACAAATTGAGTATCCGCCTATGATCATACTTTGAAAACAGAGGATTCATAAATAAAATAAGAAAAAGGTTTCGTTTTGAATTAGGGTGTGAAGAGCGTGATTAAGGTGCCATTTGGTCTGTTGTATAAATAAGGTGACATTGAACGACTGTACACATCTAATGTTCTAGTATCTATTATGTTCATCAGGTGGCATTACCTCTGTTATGTAAGTTATCAGATCATACCTCCTTTTTAGTTTAGCTTCTATTAAATACGAAATCAGCTCTGATCTCATGGCTGTATATGATTCATCTGATTTGACTTCAGTGTTGTCAGGCCTCTGTGATTTAGCCCAGCTGCTCTCCCTGGCCCTATTTGGTCCTCAGTTTCCAGAGCAACCTGTCAAATACGGATACAGCACGCACCTACAGACACTCGTTTATTATTGAACACCAAGAAAACTTGAACATTCCAACATACTGGACAAAACTCATGACGTAAAGTTAAACATCTATCCGAAATCTGACCCAAAAACGAGCTGACGTAGTAGCGACGTCTCCCCAAGCCGGTGTTCAACTTGTCCAGTTACCGGGACCCCCATAATTCCCTTCTCAGTTTTCGGTTTGTGGACCCTTCGAATGTGCCAAGGCTTCCGAGTGATATGGTTCCCGTTAGTTTGTTTAGGTCACATGGATCTGATCACATGGCGTCCAGGTCTACGTTTCATAAGTCATCTCAGTGCGGTGCGCTCTCTTCTTATGTCTTATACAACTAAAGGATAATTTGTTTAAAGTGTAATAGATTAACGATAAGGATAATATGATCATTGCAGCAGTTTATCTTATCAAACCAGCTCATTCACGACTAAAATAAAGTACATGTATGTCTAAAACTTCGATTTGATTTTTTAAATTTCATATTTCAGAAGTTCTGTATGGCAGTAACATTTCTACAAAGCCATTCATCAAATGACGGGTTTATCAACTAATGCCCGTCTCTCATTAGTTCTGCATGACATACACGTCAGAGAAAGTGACGAAGGTCAGAAAGTGTCACGGGAATCTCTCTGTAATTTCCCGCTGTCCTTCACCCGTCATCACGTGCAACATACACTTCATTCTACATGTATCTATAGTCCAGTGGTAATACTGTTTTAGATCACTCATAAGACACAAATATTATAGTTCACTTTTTTTAATAATTTTAAAATTTATTTTAAAGGGATTATATTTTGAATACATTTTTCATTCATTTAGAATTTTGTTTTTCAGTTTTACTCAGTAAAAACATCTTAAGGAATTCACACAAAATCTAAAAGCATATCGATCTTTAACAGAAACTATTTAATCCCAAGATTAGCTATTATGGTGATCGACCCCCTATTAATGCAGTCACAGTAAAGCAGTGCATTGTGCATAGCACGGGGCTATTGTAACAGGGCTGACCTTATTAGGTGGAAAGAGGAAATTCCTGACCTCATCCGTCTTTCCGCTTTTCAGCCAATCAAAACTAATTATTTCAAGTCTCTATGGGCCTGCTGAGTGACAGGATCAATGGCTATCGCATTAACTTCATCGCTGCACCCTCTACAAAGCGTTTATTTCATAAATGTTTGCATTGTGGACTAAACGGTTACGCGATGGGGCATTTCGTCACGGGGTGCATCGATATGCTTCCACACAGGAGCTACTTAACGCGGAAAGAAGTGAAGTCAGAACGGAAAACTCTGAAGAAGTCAATTACGATAGTGACCTTTTGTGCCATTAACCCACAATATATGCTTTAATAACGTAGCTTTGGAATGTAACCATCGATTGTGTAGTTCGTGACTTGACGTTTCATTTCCGATCGTATTTTAAATGTGCCTAATGCTTGACCATAAGGTTCCTCGGTTGATAAAAGTGAATTTAATGGATTCCTAAAAACTTACAAATACACACGAATCTTGCAATATTCTAAAAATCGTGCACTTCTTAGATAGGTAAGGGTTTGCACTGAAATACACTGCCAGGCCAAATGATACCAAGATTTTGAAAGACTACATAATAAATTCACGATTATTGCGTTGGATATGCAAGAGATATCCCTTCAAGATTAGGAAGTTTTATCAACGACATGATGTCAATCAAATTACAC
>JAUELE010237370.1:0-11619 GCA_031471655.1 Diodora aspera
GCAGACAGACAGACAGAGACAGAAAGACGACATGGACAGAGAGTTAGAGACAGAGAGAGGCAGACAGACAGACAGAGACAGAAAGACGACATGGACAGAGAGTTAGAGACAGAGAGAGGCAGACAGACAGACAGAGGGAGAGAAAGAGATAGTTATATTTTTGTGGAAGATAATGTTTGCGTAATAATGATAATACACGTGAAAATCTTCTGCTTTCAGACGAAATAAAGCTCTCACGGGTGACTATTAGTAGTGCCCTGTTAACCAGGTAGGTCTACAGTGCCAACCCAGATGATTTCCATTTTAGAATCACGTCACCTGTGATTAAAACCTGGTTCTATCAATATGACCCGGAGAGCAAACAGGAATCAGTGGAATGGAGGCATGCCAAGTCTCTAAAAACAGAGAAGATCTAAGCTTTAAGGTCGACCAAAAGGATTACGGCACTATATTTTGGGACAGTAGAGGACTAATTTATATTAATTAATTTTCACATGGAATTACAATGAATGGAGAATATTATGGCAATTCCCTATGGAAAGAGCGACAGTCCATTAAAGAAAAAACGGCGTGGCAAAATTCAACATGGAGTTCTTCTTCATCAGAATAATGTGCTTGTTCACACCAGCCGAGTTGCAATGGATGCTGTTCAAGAATTGCCCCACTTACCCTAAGTGACCATATTATCTGTTTCCAAAATTGAAAAAGTACTTTCGGGGCCGAAGATTCGATGATCACAACGAGCTTATTGATGCTGTTCAAGAATTGTCCCACTTACCCTGTTCACCAGACTTGGCCCCAAGCAACTACCATAAATATTGTGTTTCAAAAATTTAAAAAGCACTTGTGTGACCGAAAATTCAATGTTCACAACCAGCTTAATGATGCTGTGGAGGGTTAGTTAGGTGACAAGGATGTGACCTTCTACAAACAATGCATATGTGACTGGCAGAACCGGTGGATTACGTCTATTACACTACAAGGGGTTTATGTGAAACATGAAGATATCTTGCAAAAAAAATTAAAATTCTCGATCCATGTTAGGCTCAAAACTTGTTGACGTCCCTACGTATACATTAGAAGGGACCAAATTGAATTTCATTAAAAAGGATTTCTGTGATGGGCTCCAGGATTTTCTACCTGTTTGTGGAAAATTGTAAAAACCATTTCACAGCCAAACTTCTATCCTTTTTAATCTGTTTGGTCTTCCAGACCTGACCGCTTGAGAACAATGAACTGGTTGACTTTGGAAATAAAGATCTGTTGCACTTGGCGCAAGGTAACAATTTTTTGTTAGCATTTTGATTTGTAAAAGTATTAACTGTAAGCATTGATTAATAGAATGTTCCCTGCACACCATCCTCGAACTCCCGGGCATAATGACTCCGCCAATGTCTGTCATTATACCCTGGACGTACTCTTATTGACCATGGTCGTTTTGTGTTTATGGAAAGTCCAAATCTGCTGAATGTAAACAGTCACTAGAATGTCGCATTCACTGCATGAGAAGTAACTCTTGATAAATTTAAACATACAACGTCTTTACTTCGCAAGCTTTCGTTATGGAAGTTTCGCTGATTGGTCAAAACGCCCGCGTCGAGACGACCGTAGTGAATATGACGGGTATATGACGGACGTTGGCGGAGTCATTATGTCCTAGATTTCGAGGGTGCCTGCACGCTAATTAAATATGAACTGATTGGAAATTATACTCACTGTTTATTAATAGACTAACCTGTAAGCATTTCCCTCATTTGATTCTGATTCGATTTAGACAGTTTTGTGTGAATACTTTGGTTAAAGTATTTCACATCAGACTAGACATTACAATACTATATGAGACAGACAGACAGGCACGTTTATTCAGTAATAAGGCCATCGGCTTAAATACAATCAGATAATATCATAAATAATATACATGCATGCTACATTACGATACAATAAAATTGTTTCGACTTTAATATGACTATCTTAAGTTATATACCTTGTACAAAAATAAAAAAAATATTGTGTAAAACATCTATATTTTGAGTTTGAAAAAGAGTAACAAATTTGTTAAGAATAGGTGGGTTATAATAATATTTCTTAATGTACATATTTCTATAAACAGTATACTTATGACATTCAAGCAAACATGAACTCCTGTACTATTTTGTTGATATTTTCATCTAGACAGAATCCACATAATCTTTCATCTTTAGGGATATGGTATGTCTCCTTATTTCAAACTGTAGATAGAAGTAATTACATCTGGATATTGCAATATACATCTGTAAATAGCTTGAATGTCAGAAGTTAGATATAATTCCACATTGAGCAGTGTTTTAAATTGAGTATAACAGGTACATTTAAAATTAAGTGTTGTTAAGGCTTACCAGTTTTCAAAAGTTAAAGACTATTGGCATATATATAGTGTGACTGTCTGTTAAGTATCAAACATCTCCTGAAATCAGAAATGTGTCAGCATATTGACTCTCCAGGGCCGAGCTGTCATCAGTTATATTCATTGACGGTGATTGACGATTCATTGGGACCCAAGACTTATGAAAAGGGAGCGGAGATAAGATTTCAAGATTCGGGGTGGGGGAAACAATTCCAGTTCAACTATATATACTCATTTTAAATTAAGTGTTGTGGGAGCATACCAGTTTTGAATCAAAGTATCTTTTAGTCTTTGCTTAAACTGGAATAGAAAAGCTTGTTTATTTCCAAACTATACCCAAACCCAAATATATATTCTTGACATGAGATGCCGAAGTTTTCCTACCTGCTTCAGGTAAGGATAATATCATTTTGTAAGCTTGATAAGGGAGCCTATTTTTTTCTAAATGTAAAAGTCTGCACCAGTAAGTAATAGCTTTAGTCATGTAGACATATTGAAGGTGGAGTCTGCCACACTCCCCAAGTGCCATACAATTTGGTGTATTTTTATTAAATCTAAAAAACTTTTACAAACTGTATTTTGACGGATTTAATAATATCACATTTGGATGGCCCCAACACTTCAGCCCCATAACATAAAATAGGAGTTATCATGTATGTAGCATCAAATGTTTTAAATAGATTAGTGTTTGTACTGGTCACTACACCTAATGGAATTTTTCGCTTGAGCTTTTAGAGAAAATGTAGCCTTGCTGCAGGACGTTTTTAAGAAAATAATAAACCCAAGTATTTTTGGCAACTTATTAGAAATAGTATTTCCCCTTTAAAATACCATTTTTCCGTTTTCTTCAGTGGGCTACCACTCCTAAATACTATTATTTTTGTTTTACTTAAATTTAATTTAATACTTTTAATATTTCTGTTTTCACAGAACTCTTTTAAAACCGTTATTTTAGTTGTAATTGTTGTACAGAATCAGATATCGTGGATACATCGTCAACAAATAATAAAGCATAAATCTTTAGGGCATCAACTGTTGTTAAAATCCCTCTTCCTCCATTTTCCTCCCCATTTGCAGGGGAAATATTCTGTTCAGCCACTGTTAGCTCTGACACATGCAGTTTATTTTGAATACATAGACACTGTCATTTCAGAGAATTAAGGTCACTGTTTATGAAGAAATTTGCACTACAAAGACAACAACATCTTGAAAATATGAAACAGCAATTATTAGTTAAAAGTAGGGAAAATCCAAAACTGTTCTAGAAGACTTCAAAGAAAGGAAAGAAGTGTACACGGATTTCGCCAAAAATCACACCACCATTTGGGTTCAGCATTTTAGAAATCTTTTAAATACAATACTATATTTCAATATTAATAATAATTAATAATTTTCAACATTAACAATGCAGTTTATGTTCCTTCTGTTCCAGAACCATTCCATTATTTCTTCGCCCAGGATGAAATTGACAGTCTTCAAGAAGAATGGCTTGAGTGGAAACAAATACTAGTATTACAAATCCTCACCACTACTGCCAATTATAATGTAATCATATAAGTTATAGCTATACTGACGTCCAAAAGAAAGTATACCAAATGATTTCAATTATTTTCCCTTTCGTCTTTATGCCATAGTTGATCAGAAGGATGCTTGGATTTCGGTGAGTGTAATTTGATTGACATCATCTGCTTGATAAACCTTCCAAGTCTTGAAGGGATATCTCTTGTATATCCAACGCATTGTGAATTTATTCAGTAGTTTCTCAAAATCTTGGTATACTATATTTTGGACGTCAGTATATGTGTGGGGCGTGGGCAGGTTCTGCCCCTCCCCATGTACACCAATTACCCCCTTTGCACCGCCGCAGTCTTATCAATCTAAACTCCAAACACCAAACTAAAGCAAAAAGGCAATGTAATGGCTTAGAGCAGTCTAGAGCCCTTTTACCATCAAGTAATTTAAAACTTAATGTTTATTTAAACTGCATTATAATTAACTCTCCCAGGTCTCATTAGGAATATATCTCGGCCAAATGAATGTAATTTTTAATTTATGATTTATGTTTTCAAATGCCTTCCTTAAGAATATACATTTCGTAATTTTCTAGTTTGAAACATCGTATTTCCTTAATGAGGTAGCGTAGCTACTTGTAACTTTAATGTTTCCATTGAAAAGAAAGTCTCATCTGAAAGATGCGATTTAGTTTTACAAGACGCAATAAAATGCCAGATTTCAGTGCATTTAGAAAGTGAATTGAGTGCGAATTTACACTGTTCAACAAAAGTAAGGTTGTCACTTGTTGCAATCAATATTAGGTTAAAAGCTTAAAGGGACATTAATTATCAAAGTTGCATCGTGTTAAAAGCATGTTTTTTTCTATTCTTCGAGTCGTTCTACACGACACAGTTTTACCGATTTTTTTTACACCAAGATGCATGCAGTTTTGGCGATATACAAAAGGCTTCCCCAGGACGACTGGCATCAGCACGCACATTCTGATGACGTCACAACCCGGTTCCTGGCCACTACCGCGCTTTTGCTACATTGTGAATGCTCAGGTGTGGCCCAGCACCAGACTCATGACGTAACCAAATGTGTGTTCGTTTTTGACTGCAGCAAAACACATGGAAGTCAGTATGACTCGTGTTTGATAAAGTGTAGTTTATGGTCCACAATGCCATCGTTATATTTGCGACACATTTTTGTGTTGTAAATAGAGCGATTTGAATCTATATATGACGTTTGTTTGGTGTTTGAGATGCAACTTGGATTATGTCCTTTTAACCGCTTTCAAGTGGGCGAAGTCATTTCTGAACTGAAAGATGCGATTTATTTTAAAATAAGATGCCATATTTCAGTGCATTTAAAGTAACTTGAGTGCATATTTAGACTGTTCAACAGAAGTAAGGTTGTTACTTGTTGCAATCAATATTTGGTTAAAAGGTTAACCGATTTCAAGTAGACGTTGATCCCGTACTGACCACAGAACACAATTAATTTTGCTTTGTCGTACACCATTCAGAAATACACTGCAGGGCAAAAGAAACGATGCCAAATGAGTCCAGTTATTTTTCTTTACTTTCTGTCATAGCTGATCAAAGGGATGCTTGGATTTCAACGAGTGTAATGTGACTGACATCATGTCATTGATAAAACTTCCTAATCTTGAAGGGATATCTCTTGCATATCCAACAAACTTGTGAATTTATTCAGTAGTCTCTCAAAATCTTGGCATCGTTTCTTTTGCCCGGCAGTATATATTAAATGTACACCGACTCGCAAATATGTATGTCTTGACATTCATTAGAAAACATTTTGAAAAGATCATATGACATTACTAATAAAGTAGTGTACTTATTTTCTATTTAATAAATAGTGAGACACCATACAATGTATGGTCACCGCTACATCGCTAGTTATATGTTGCTGTTTGAAATAAATATAGATACATTATTAACGTTATTTAATGGTAAACTAATATTCCATTTAAATATGGTACGAGATGACAATGGTACGAGACGGTCATGGTACTAAGTGACATAATCCCCTTAAATTCGAACAATCACTAAACTATCTTGTCAATATCCGGAATTGTTCTGGTTACGAAATTACATACACCCTTGTAATACCTCTGTTATTCATTTATTGATCATTAACAAAGTAGCTGAATGAATAATAAAGTAACTTAGAAAATGAATGAATGAATGAATGAATGAATGAATGAATGAATGAATGAATGAATGAATGAATGAATGAAGTATCAATTAAAACAATATTTCAAAAAGATTGTTATTAAAGTAAACAGTTTAAGAGCACGTGAAGGGTAAAATGTTTATACATTATCGGTCTTACCAGTTTTCGGTGATGTTGAAGAGAGGCTGTCACTCAGATCAGATCGATGTCTTCCACCCTCATCTTCGCTGTCAGGGTGACGCGGGAGGGTGGGGGTCAGTCGGTGGCAGGACCCTTGGTCATCAGATGACCCAGTGGACAGACCCCCGGGGCTGGACAAGCACTGTCCCCTTCTCTCCTCCCGGAGTCCAAGAATGTCTGCGATGAAGAAAGAAGTTGGCTGCCTGGGTGGCTGTTCGTAGATGTGAGGGTGCCACGTTCTTGGAGCTGTGTAGAGTTTGCTACCATTAAACACTACCGGGTAGGCAGATAGCGCGGAATCAGTGCAATACATCATCCTGCTAGAATAAACTAAATCAGTCCTCTGAATCGTTAGAAATGACACATAAAGTCCAGTCTCCAAATCAGATCCGATGCCAATTTCGTTCCGTGAATGTCTGTAAATGATTATCCAAAAGTTGTGGATTTCAGGTGTATATTTCTCCGCATCACCTGTCCATTACCACGAGTTCTCCAAATACACCGACATCACCTCCACGGCAGATCGCTATTAGGTAACGATGTCTCTTTATCTTCCTCCAATGAGAGCTGCCCCGTAAATGATAAATAAACGGTTTACACGCCGTGAAAGAAGCTCCGACTAGCCAATCTAAACCCTTCGCCCGCCTCTTTGAATTAATCCGCTGATTATCTCCTCCTGGGAACCAGCCGCTCAATTTCCGGGTTATTACGTAATTAGCATACGCTGGTCAGCTGATCTCCCATTGTCATTGTCGCTGTGTTGGTAATTAGTGCTAATGACAACAGCATCGCAACAAAGGTTTATTGCCGTCAATTGCTCTATCGCTAATGACTGGGTAAGTTGTTTACAGAACTTATCGGCTGTCAGAAATCATCTCCGTGTCTCAATTGATCATTGCAAATTTCAAGTTGTCAGCGAAGCTAATTGTGTAAATTTGCATTTCGTCCCAATCGGATGATGTCAATTTCACTTCCGGGTTTCTTTAGCTCCGAAATGTCAATAATTCCAATTGGAGTTTCAATTCAAGAACTTTTTTAACACTTGGAGATATCTCATCTTAAAAAGTCCTCTCCGCTTTAAGATGTCGTGGTCACCATTGAAATAATGCTCTCCTACGACTAATTCAGTATGTTCCTCATCCAAAGCATCTGTTGGATCACAGTACGTTGAGTCTCTATCGCATGAAAGCGATTGTCTCCGAGACGCTTCTGAAAACGACCGTGTCCAAAATGTTCTCCAATTTGGTCGAAATGATTTGTCTGGATGGCCTGATCAATGAAACGATTGGACATATAATAGGAGGAATGAAAGAGGCATATCGCGCTGTGTTTAAATCTATTAGCGATTAAATGAGGCTGAAACGCTCGGCGAGCCAATATTAAGTAGCGTGCCGGATCAATCATTTCGCCGCGCGCGCTAATAGGCGCATGGCTGTAGAGGGCTGGCGTTCTCTCGCGGTCCCCACCCACTTAAACCGTGCATTGCAATGTCACTAGAAAAATGAATGTCTCCTCTTTCCAAGCGATAAGCAAATATTGGTAGCCCGATGTCAAGGGAGCTTAGGGACTTCTCGACAGCGGGAATATTGGTATCATTAAACTGGGCGCGATATTTCTAACTGAATGCCTGCCTTCTCCGCGCTTGCGCCGGTGAGTGAGCCCAGGCAACACAACGTTCAGATTACACATTTAAAACATTCTACCGTCGTTGTCGCCGGGCCTTTCAATAAAGAACCATATGATTGCACCGCTGTTTAAACACCAATTTCTAGGTTGTTGCCAATTGTTTGCCTGTTACAGCGGGAAGATGCTAATAGTTCCTCGCGCCGCGAGAAATTGAGTTTCGGAGCCTAACTAGCGCCATATGAGATTGGAAATCCCCGAGGGATCACTGGATTATTCGCCCGAATCTTTCCCCGTCAAGTGATCCGACTATCAAAATATATTCCCGGCAATTGCTAGCTAACAGAAGCTCGGCACACTGCGGCTTGAAAGCGATGCCTTTGTCTGGAGTTTATAGACGAGAAAGAGAACATTTTTATAGAGAGACGAGCGGCTTTAAATTTGAAAAGAACGAAGTTTCAACTGATTATATGATCATTTTATAATTCCAAAACATGTTCAAAAGATTTTTCCTTTTGTGTTTTTTTAAATATTACTTCTGTTCAAGTGTACAGTGAATGCGAACACACAATAACTGTGTGCGTGTGTGCGAGATCAAGTTGTTTCGTACACAGGTCGTTTCGAACAAAGTCATTTCGTACACAGGTCGTATTGAAAAGGTAACTCCGGGGACTACTCAACCAGTACCCTTGTTGTTTACAGGTTTATCTGAAATAAACTCTTTTGCAGATTGTGTATATTCAACGATGTAACAACATAAACTCCGGGAACTGTAATCTCTTGTTAACAGTAACAACATTATCTCAGTGGTGATTTCACTTAACTATACTGACGTCCAAAAGAAAGTATACCAATATTTTGAGAGACTACTGAATAAATTCACAAATGCGTTGGATATACAAGAGATATTCCTTCACGACTTGGAAGGTTTATCAATGAGATGATGTTAGTCAAGTTACGCTCACCGAAATCCAAGCATCATTTTGATCAACTATGGCATAAAGACAGATAATAAGGGAAAATAGTAAGGGAAAATAATTGAAATAATTTGGTATACTTTCTTTTGGACGTCAGTACACATAAATATTACCTTGAATATGTCTCTAATCGTATATACATGTATATTCGCTTACTGGTGACTACTCTCATAAAGACTATGAACATCCATAGGACGCTTTAACCAGGCTGTCCAAGACAGATCCTGTAATTTGTGTATTAAGAGATAGAGAAGTCCATAAAAATGCAAGTCTCGTGGTAGCTGAATGAGTTTAAGAGACACGAGGCTCACTTCAATAGATTTATACATACTTGAAAGTATTTATGCAAAAGAGAAAAATAAGTGAAGAGACTGCAGACAGTCTATATGAAATCTTCCGCGTTAATGAAGCAGATTCGTCGACTGAAATTGTCTGTCTTATTCTGTTATCATCAGTGATATTTCCTGCTACATGCTTGCCTCTCTCTTTCAAGTGGAACCTGTTCTCTCGGAATCGACTGTCAGCCAATCCTGGGGGTGTTCATCTAAAGACTTATTTCCGCTTCCGTGTGTCACATAGAGCCGGGCATTACCGGGACAAACAGAGCAATCTGGGATTCAAAGACCCGGATTGTTGCCGATATCCTCTGGGGAATCTTCGTCTACTTGAATCCAAGAAATGAAATGATTGTGTAGACTGTTAGTTAACATCTACTCGGTTTAAAGTTTCGTTATTGTTTGAAACATACCATTTTGGCATACATCAAGGAGATGAATATGTAGGATGTAAGTTAAATGCATTTGTTGTAGTTCTGTCTTTGTTCAAAATATAATTTATCACGATTTCTTTAAAATATATTGACACAAAGGAAAGTCTAGATTGAATATTTAGGCTTCTAGTTAAATGCACTTGGTGTAATTTCGCCTGTGTTCATTCGCAACGTTCATTTTACAAAATTAACATTTATCAGTAAAACTCAGTTATTTAAATGCCCATCATTATGACTTTGGACAATTATATGTAGATCATTTCACCTTAAATAGTAGGGCTGGGTATAGTTTTATCTGTATTATAAATAAGAAATACACGATTCTTTTATTATATAATGGTACAAAGCAAGGTCCAGAATGGAATGAATATGTAGAATGCAGGTTGAAACGCATTCGATGTAGTTTGCCTGTGTTAAAATATAAACTGTCAGGACGCCTTTAAAATATCTTGATACAGAGCAAGGTCTAGAATGAAATTAATATTTAGGCTGCAAGTTAAATGTACTTGGTGTAATTTCGTCTGTGTTAGAAACATAAAAAAACACGACTCTTTTAAAATTTATTGATTCAAAGCAAAGTTCAGAATGAAATGATTGTGTAGACTGCAAGTCATAATGTACTGGGTGTAGTTTCTTTTTTTGTTTGGTTAATCGAAATTTGAAATATGACGATTCTTTTAAAATATATTGATACAAAGCAAAACACAGAATGAATTGAATGACAAGGTATAGTTTCGTCAGAATATTTCGACGCTTGTGAAATCTGTTGGTACAAAGAAGCACACTGGGTAGGATGTCAAGTCAATAAATCTGTTCAGAATTTCTGAAGGGGATAGCCTGATATAAGATTAGTGAAGTACAAACAAACAAGAAAGACACCTCATCATACGTTCACAGTGAAATACTTGGGTTCATCGGTGATGAAATGGAGTCAGATATGTCTGTCTTGATTAAAGGACCCATAATATCAGATCATTTGTTTGTCAAATCTGTCCAAAGCTGTGATGTCGCCCAGCACACGGCAAATAGGATCAAGAGACAACTAAGGGGTCAAGTCACGACATGTTAGAATTGTGTTCAACAGATAACTGTTGGTTTCTCAAAGTTCTTGATTCAGGTTTCAAGTATAATCTTCCAAACAGGACCATGCGTTGGCACTATCAATAATACATGTAGATTAAGCCATGACCTGCGCTGTGACCTTATTGAACGCACTCACCCGGAGTGTGCAACTGCTTACGGAGGGATGGTAGGAAATACAGGATTATACGTCGTATTCTCATTGTGTGCCCTTTTTGTCATATTTTTTATAACTGTTGTACAAATCCTGCGTTCATTCATCTCCTTCTTCAGTTTACTTGCTTATAATGCATGTGGTAGATTAAGTCACGGGTCCATGAATTACACGTGCGTGCACAAAATCTCAGAATTAGATGCATTTATGTGAGCAAGCCTTTCCGCCTTCCAGATGATATTTAGATATACATAATTATATAGCTGGTTCATCTTACAAGACAACGTTACCTAACGACTCTACAATAAATGACTGAGTGTTCCTTTCAAAACGCTGAATGCCAATGAACTAGCGGCATTCGTAGGAGGAAGATACACCGGGGAAGGCGTTCCCGAGACTAGCATGGCTTCAAAGTGTCAGATCAATACACCAAGACGTACTGTGGTACACCTGAGACAGTTTGTTATATCACACACGTCTGGGGAAAGCCAGATTCATGGTCATCTTTCCTGATGTGAGAACATTACCGAGTTTAGGTAGCAACCTGCTTCAGGCAACGTGGTTCAGACTTGTCTACAGTAATGAAACCACAAATCATGAACAGTTAATGTCCTCATAATCGGTCGAATACATGCTCATCATTGAATTTGCTTACATGGGAAAAGATTTGAGAGGTGTTTATGTATACTGACGTCCAAAAGAAAGTATACCAAATTATTTCAATTATTTTCCCTTACGTCTTTATGCCATAGTTGATCAA
>JAUELE010237381.1:0-11619 GCA_031471655.1 Diodora aspera
GAACTTTGAAAAGTTTTGCGTAATACCTCAGTTGTAAGTGCCGTGGGGATAAGCCATCTACGGATGGCTCTTGTTTTGAAAAAGCAGTTGAGTTACCACCACAGATGAGTTACTTCCCTTATATGCATCAAGAAAATAAAATGTAAACAAAGGTTTTGTTTACCATTTTAAAAATTGCATTTAATTTGATGATACTAAATTTGCTTATCACAGGTAAAAAAAGAGGAGGAAGAGAAGTTAGCCGAGTTCTTCAAGCTCAACAAGTATGTTGCTGGGAGCTATGATAAAGCTGGGGACTTTTCTAAACTGAACACGGCAATAGGAGAGAAGGGAGACGTGAACAGACTGTTCTACCTCGCTTTGCCGCCATCTGTGTTTGAGACCGTAACACTGAACCTCAAGGCAGTCTGCATGTCCAAGACGTAAGTACACGGTTTCATATAGGGGGGAAATAGTTTGCCAATCTGACACCAGAGGTCGCTTACTACACAAGGTCTCGAATTGAATGACCTTCTCAGTCAACCTCTTCCATTTTACGCAGACGCAGAGATTCACAACAGTGTGGGAGTTCTTCATTCTATTTTTATCCCGTGTCACGAAGTGGGTGTGGGGGATATAGAAATCGGTGCTATCGTCCCGTCCATCGGGTCGTACTTCTGTCCATCCATCTGCCCGGATTCTCAATATTTTTTTCACAAAAAAAAGATGAAGATAGTGGTATATGCTTTTGCTATTTAGAATTTTCTAAAATTTGTAATTTTGGCGTTTTCTGGAAAATCAGTTTATACTGGTCTCACACATGACACTTTGTATCTCCTAAACCGTTCAATATTTTTTTGCACAGCTTTGTGTGTGTATTAAACTAGTGGCTTTTGCTTTTTAGTTAGTGATAAGCAAGGGACGTAGTATTCAGCTCCTTACATCAATCCATCTGTCTGCCAGTCCGCCCGTACATCTTTACGTACATCTACCCTGCTGTTAGCGTGATATCTCAAGAACAAATTCACCAATTTTATTCATATTTGGTCCCAAGGTCTAATGTGGGGATGTGCAGCCGTCAGTAGATTTCAGAAACTTTGGCCTAATTTTCAAGGTCATTGTGGGCAATTGTGTAATTTTTAAAAATGTACTTTTGTAGTAAATAATCAGCCAGTTTATTCAAATCATTATCTCTAGCCACCGGGGGATATTGCAAACTCTACCTGCTTGTTAGATTGGAAGTGTTCCGTCGATTGTTCAAACATTCAAACTACTTGACTTTCCATTTAACAACTTTATTCATAGGAATCTGGTATTATTTTTACTGACTCATGTCTTAACCCTTAACCCTCAGCCACTGAGGAAAACATGTAGGCTGCAACAATAGCCACAGGTTAAGGGTTAATAAGCATTACCCCATGGGACTTCCAAGGAGTGATGTGGTGTCACTTAGATAGAATAGAGCCTCAGTAACCCAATGCTTGTCGTACAAAGCGACTTAAATGGAGATCTTTTGCTTTCACTTTCCTTTCTATTGACCCCTTTTATGAACTGTCTTTTCGCTGGATGTGCACATTGCACATCGCGTTGCGTTATGGCAAACAACATCCAAAACTTCATTTAACATATCGGGAGAATTTTTAGCTGATGCTTTGGGTACTACATTTTGAAGGATGACATCTTAGGACTAGCTTGTCATGACGAGAGATGTTTGACTGTACCATTGTCAAATAAAAATTAAGTTGACTTAGATATTAGAAGGATATGAATTTTGAATTTTAAAAATTTGTTTTCTCTTTTATTCAGAGAGAAGTGGACACGCATCATTGTAGAAAAACCATTTGGCCATGACCTTGACTCGTCCAATCGCCTGTCTTCCCACCTTGCAGCATTGTTTCATGAAGAGGAGCTGTATAGAATTGACCACTATCTGGGAAAGGAAATGGTGCAAAATCTCATGGTGCTAAGGTAAACAACCTCTTTATTTTAGTCTAATTTAATCCAAAAATCTTGTTACAATGTGGGAGGTGCAATGGTTAGCATGTCCATCTGGTAATCTGACAGCCTTGGGGTTTTTGGGGTCGAATCCCACCTGGGTAGTCTCTTTCAGCCTACCCCGTGGAGCTTCCGGGGAGTGACGTGGTGTCACTTAGATAGAATAGGGCCTCAGTTACCCAATGCTTGTCGTACAAGGCGAGTAAAATGGGGATCATTTGCTTTCACTTTCTATCGATTCCTTTTATGAACTGTCTTATGTGCACCTTGCACATCACGTTGCATTATGGCTGAAATATTGCCCTTGCAACATAAAAGACCATTTCAACTTAACTCAACTCAATCTGTTTGTCAGCGGCGGCAGTACAAAGGTGTGACACAAGGTTTTAAGAATCTAAAAGGGGAACCCTGTTCGGTTCCCGGAGGTGTCGCTCCACCATCAGAAAGAATAGGACCCCAGTATCCTCATGCTTGCCGTGAAAGCCGTCTAAAATGAGGATCTTTTGCTTCCTCTTTCTTACTATCGATCCTGTGTTGTCCCTTTTACCTGATGTGCCTCTTGCACATCACATTGCGCTATGGCTGAAATATTGCCCCCGCAATGTAAAAATCCATTTCACTCACATGAAGGAATACAGTATGTCGACAGTCTGTTACAATGACTGAGCGGCTTTTGGCCACCTACAATATAGATCTGCTTCCTGAATAGATCTAAATCTTCAAATTTAACAAATTCACAAGCCTAGCAGGACTATGTCTAGATGCCACACTGTGGATGAAATATTTGCCAGCCTTTCTGTCACTTATCTTAATCAAAGTCTAAGTCATCTAACATCAACATTTGTTTTTCCAGCTTTATTGCAACATGTCCCACTTCAATCTTGAAAACGAAGTGAGCAATGCCGTAAGGATGGATGCTCCTATCACTCGAGGGCCACTGACATCGCGCTGGACAAAGAAATCGGATCCTGACTGTAATGCCTCTATAAACAATTCCATTAACACAAGTGCCTGCTCCAAAACACCTATGAAATCAGCAAATCGATCCTTTGGTGGCCAACCTAAAACTCCATCAACAGATGCTACGAAGACACCGAAGTCTGGAGGTATTGACAATTTGTCATTGACAAGTAAATCATTGTTTGTACCGACCACATGCAAGATGCAAATCAAACTGAAACTATAACAAAATGCAAATAGCTCAAAGCTTGAATATGATAATTGACATAAATATTTTGAAATAAAAATATTGATGTAAATGTTGAAAATGTATAGACAGTGCTATCCTTTTTATTTAAGTGTTGCAATGTATGGTACCATTGCATAGATATTATACATCCTTGATGAAAATTGTATTTGTGTGAAATAGTGTTTTATTTACAAATTACAGTTTGTAAATCCAGTTACTTTTTAAGAGTTGTTTGGGCAATGTCATGATTTGGACCAAGAATCCATCATTACATCTGTACTAAATACCAGTAACAGGGCTCAAAATTAGTGGTGCCACCGTGCGCATGGCACAGTAAAAATCAAGCATGGCACTGAGACTCTTAAATTATGTAGAGTGCCTGACAGATTTTTCTAACAATTTTTATTATGTTCATCTTGTGGTCAGTTTGATCATTGCTGTTGTACCTTACTTTATTTCTGTGATGGCTCCTTGTACTCGATTTGACTGCGTGGAACCTTGTGAGGGTACTTACACACCAAAAATGGAAATGGCACACCTAAAATTGAGGTCCAGTGCCCAAGGGCACACCTGATATTTTCCTTATTTCCAGCTATGCACCGGGTAATATATATATAATACCTATGTCAGAATTTTATGCTGCTCATAAATATTATAAAGCTTATTGGTTGATTTGTATTTTTTTTAGGAAAACACAGGACCCCAGGGGCAAAAGCACCTAAAACTCCAACAGGTGGGGACAGATTCATCCCAAACCGAGCCCAGACACAGTTTGACCTGGGCCACTTTAAAATGAGGAATGAGGAAGGAAACCCAGAAGAGAATGAACTGCTGAGTCCAAGCCAGCAGGAGTATCAGCGAGTCATGAGTGAGAATCTGAATGGTGATCTCATGAGCAGCAAGATAATAGCATACAAAAACAAGGCTCCACAGGCACCAGAAGGTGAGACTCAAAAGTTCTGATTGTCCTAAGGTTACAGTAGACCTGTCATACCTTTTTCATAGTGCTCCAAACACAGCCATTCCGCACCAAGTTTTACAAAAAATATTAGTTCAACCATTCTCAGGAGTGTGGGATGGTACAGTGGTTAGCGTGTCGGTCTTGCAATCTGTCAGCCTTGGTAGACGGGAACTCTGACACCGACATAATGTTGGTGAGTCCATGGTGATGTGGCTGAAAGATTGTCGAAAACCACATAAAACACCAAATCACTCACTAAACCAATCTTAGCCATTGCCCACAGCAACGTTAAACAGTATTTTACTCGCTCAATCTTAGCAACTCAATCAATTTTAAAATCGACACAGCAAACATTCATTCCCATGCTACAAAACAATACCAAATTATAATATGGTTTCATAATATGTTTTTTTTGCTTTGCAGGATATAACAGTAATTTGCGTGTATTGTACAGTACTTCAAAATCTACAGCAAGTGCTAAGAAGACCATAAGACACATTCCACAAGTACCAGAGAGGATTCTCGATGCCCCAGACATCCTTGATGATTATTGTGAGATATTTTTTATCTTATACCGCAGCTTTGTGCTGCTTTCGGTGCAGTGAGGCAACGCACGTAGGTCACTCGCTTAAGCAACGTTAAGACCTGGCAGTAGTTGGATCGGTGGCCTGGTTCGTGTTGCAAAAGCTCTCAGGCGTTCAAGGGTTCGAACTCCCTGCTGCCTCGCACTGAGATCCTGACATCACAATTGGGCAAGTGACTTTACTCAAAACTGCCTCAGTCGACCCAGCTTAAACTGGGTACTGATCCTCCATCAGGAGTGTTGTTGACCTTCTAGAGCCTAGAGGCTGCTTGGGTTATACCAGGGTAAATTATGATGCATGGAACGCTTTGAACAGGCTTTATAAAAAGTGATCTCATGTGCTACAGCGCTTTACAAGACCCCTGGTCCTCCACATTGTATTTATTTGAGCAAAATGTATATAAATGAGCCAGAAGTAATACTGTTCTATAAACTATTTTGAAGTACATTGTAAAGATGAACTGGAACAAGATAGCAAATGTTGTAGCAGGACTCCGGCTTATCTTTTACATAACTTATGACACAGGGGCAGATTCTTGGGGTGGGGGTGGTGCTCAGTTGCGGTGGGCAAAGCTCAGCTTGGCGAATACTACAGACATAAAACCCATTGCAAGGGTTCTTGATGGCTCCTAATTTTGGCTATCTGGGGCAATCCCTGGGTTATCAGCTTTTGTCCAGTCCAGAAAAAGAATTCCCTTATGTGTGAACAGGTACTTGACCAATTTAAGAAACTTACTCCAATAGCAATATAACATTTGTTTGCCATTGTATGTTGTAAATCACTGATTTCAGATCTGAATCTGCTCGACTGGTCAGCGAACAATTATCTCGCGGTGTGCTTGGGGGGCTCTGTATACTTGTGGAATGCACAGACAGGTGACATCAGTCAGTTGTGTCAGATGGACAATCAGGATGAGTACGTCGGAGCCGTATCGTGGATCAAAGAGGGGAATTATTTAGCAGTTGGCACCAGCACAGGAGAAGTGCAGGTAAGAAATGCGATCGTCACTGCTTTTCATTTTGTCACCTAGAAAGAGGACAGCTCCAGTCATTATATATGCGACTTCTGTCTGAGTCGTGGCACTTTGCTTAACCACTTTGCTCTTGTCTGTGGCAAATTTACGTAAGATATCGATGTTTTTCATTCGTGAAATTTTGCGCAAGTATCAAACGTCTTTGATAATTTTTGGCATGAATGAAATATTCCTTCTGTGTGTGGCAAATGAAAGCAAAGTGGTTACGTCTTTTAGTCACGTCGCGCATGGGGGTGTGGGATGGTGTAGTGGTTAGCGTGTCGGCCCAGAAATGTGCCAGCCTTGGCAGTTTAGGTTCGAGTCCCACCCAGGCACCTCTTTTCAGCCCAGAGAGACTGGAACCTTGACACCGACGTGATGTTGGTGAGACAGTGGGGATGTGGCTGACAGATTGCCGAAAACCACATGTGAGAGCAAAGTGCATAAGTGCCGCGAATGAGATTTTGCTCAACAGATTTCTCCTAACTGTGGCGGGCATTGGTGGAGATCGGTTGATTTGGATCATGTGGCATACAACACTATGTGACTGAACTTGATTTGGGTTTATGCGTGTTATTGAAGAGAATAATTTCAGTTTTATTCATCACATTGAAGGCTGCGTTTTGTATTTCAGTTATGGGATGTCACACAAGAGAAGAAGCTGCGAAATATGAGAAGCCATGCAGCCCGAGTTGGCAGTTTGGCATGGAATTCTTACATTCTCAGCAGGTTCGTATGCATCACATTTTCGGATAGTGTTGTCTCTACTAGGGTGCATTTATTTTACGCATATCTGTGATAAGAGATGCAACATTGCAAGTAAATAATTTCTGTGCATCTGTTTTATCTAAAACAGTGATACTGAAAAGTCTTGGTTATCTTGGAAATCAGGAAGTGTATAGCAATTTACAACTTTAATCTAATGACAAAAAGTTGGTAAACCTTTTATGTAATTTTAATGTGTTCCAACTGCAGTGGTTCCCGGAGTGGCAGTGTACATCACCACGATGTGAGAGTTGCCCAGCACCATGTAGGTACGCTAACAGGGCACGCACAGGAAGTGTGCGGATTGAAATGGTCACCTGATGGCAAGTACCTTGCTAGTGGAGGCAATGACAATGTTCTGAACATCTGGTCGTCAGCAACAAACAGCACGACAGACACGCAACCAGTATACACATTTACCCAGCATCAGGCCGCAGTGAAGGTAGGTGTAGATTAATCAATTGATTGTCCAAATTTAATATGTTCGGAGCCAGGAAATACCATTGCCTTACGCCACACTTGGGCACAGTATGATGCTGATGAAAATGGGTGATACAGCTGAAAAACTTGTAAAATCAGTTACCCAGTTTAATGCTTCAAAATTAGGAGTGAGTGAAATGATGTTTAACGTTGCTGTGGGCACTAGGTTAGCCATAGCACGAGGATGATCTCATGTGAATATCAAATTAGCAAAAGGCCAGATAAAACCTGTCGAGGAAGGACAGTACAATGTTTAGTACAAGCATTTTTCAAAATTAGGAGTAAGAGTGGGGAATGCAACATAGCATAGTGGTTTGAACACATCCTGGGTAGCTATCTTCAAGGCAGGTCGTTGAACACTTACAATAATGTGATGTAGGTGACATTTTGGTAAAATGGCTGAAAGTTGTCAACACCTCATGAAATCCGAAACAACTAGCTCTCTCCGAGCGGTTATTGTTAATGTCTTACAATGGCTGTGGGTGTGATTACCAACTGCAACACCCGAGGGCATAGATAGAATGATCATGTCAAGCTGTCATAATTGATAACATGGTCATAAAGTTTAAATATCTTAAAAGGAAGCCATTCATATTTAATGAAAAACATTATTATTGTGACTGCAGCTTTTATTGAAAATTGCTTTGTTTCCAGGCTCTTGCATGGTGTCCTTGGCAGTCGAGTTTACTTGCGAGTGGTGGGGGGACGGCCGACAGAAATATCCGATTTTGGAACTGCAATACTGGAACATGTATAAATGCAGTCGATACCAAGTCTCAGGTGAGTGTGACCATCCCATATACTTAATAATTATTAGTTGAATAGTTCATTTTATGTTTTAGAAACATCCGTATTACATCTGAGTTACATATTTTATTTTAGTCTTTGGTTTAATGTAATGTTAAGTTTAGACACAACATTCTTCAAGCTTAGGAGAGATTATCGTTATGGTAGCTAATTATCAGACTTCAAATGAATTACTTCATTTAGGCAGTTTCAGTAAAAGACATTCAGACTACATTATAATCCATAGGGTTCATTAGTCAGAAGAGTCACAATGTGTAATTAACTCACTTACTTAGCTTGTCAACACACGTCACATCCAGCTTCTGGTGGCCGGCCATTACAATGTTTAATACTTAGGATTAGCTTTGATCTATACTTTAGATCTCGTTAACTGTCTATACAACTTGTTAAGGACTGACTAGCTCTAATTATGAACAGAAATATATTTAAGGGTCAGGGCCCTGTTTCACAAAGTGATCTTAACGCTAAGTTTATCGTAAACTCTTAAGATCGACTTTTTAAGCTTAGTTTTAACTATCATTTCAGTTGACAAAACAAATTGAAGATGTTCAACATATCCTAAAATCACTCCCAGATTGTTATGAGAAATATTTTACAAATGTTTGTGACGTTGGTTTTAAATTTAACCGAGTTGCTAAGATTGATCTAAGATCGCTTTGTGAAACAGGGCCCAGGTAACTTAGGTTAGGACAGTGCAGTTAAGTCTAATCAGAGCAGGGTAAGGGAGGCAGTAGCTAGGTATAGGCCCACTAGCTAAGCTCTGTCAAACCGAGGAGTTGGGACTCTGACTACAGGACCTAGATTGGAACCATCTCTTTCTAGGACTCCAAGGATCTTCTCCCCATCTTCTCCAGAACACTGTACATATGTAATATTGTAACATAGTTGTCAAGCAGAATAAATCAATGAAGCTTCATCACCACTCAAGGATCAACTCTACTATACTGCAGTAATCCTTATTGGTTATATGAACATGGATTCAATGTAAAACTCGTTTTCAAAGTAATGTTTGAAAGATTTTGTGATATATAAATTTATAAAACATAATCGCACTAACTGACTAAGGTTGAAATATTGGCCTATAGAAAACACTTCACTCACTAATATACCGATGGAAAAGAATAAAGGATCGGTAGTTGGAAAAAGTGTTGTATGTTGGTGTCAAGAGGTCATCCGGAGACATGAACGCCAGATACTGACAATTCCTGTGTTTTATGGAACTCAAAATATGCAAGTGTTCAAAATGTATTGTCAGTAAAACACACCACATCATGGTATACCATAGTTCCCTTATTTGTTTCCACTCGTGGGGTTTCCAGGGAGTGATGTGGTGTCATCAGAAAAGAATAGGGCTCCAGTAATTCAATTCTTGTCGTACAAGGTGACTGAAATAGTGATCTTTTGCTTTCACTTTTCTTTCTGTCTATCCCTTTTATGAACTATCTCTTCGCTTGGTGTGCACCTTGTACATCATGTTATGGCTGAAATATTGCCCTTGCAACGTAAAACATCTTTTCAACTTCTTTGTTTCCATCAGTATATTCAGATTGTACACACTTCTTTTTTTTCAACGTGATTGGTCCACCTTGCCAACAAGGCAAAATTAACCCTCATTGCAAAACCTCAAGTTCTGTACAGACAATTACAAAATTTTTGATTCAATTTATGCAAAGGCATTTCTCATGATGGGGCACAGACTATTATCAGGACTGAACTCCTATGTATCTCTTTCTACTTGTCAATCGAAATCTGTTTCAAGGATGCAACTTTCATCCCGGAGACACGGGAGCCCCAACACCGACATGATGTTGGTGAAACCGTGGCGATGTGGCTGAAAGATTGCTGCAAACCATGTAAAAACACAGAACTCACTCAAGGATGCAGTTTGGTGAAAACCTGTCTGTGCAAGATGTCAATGTCTAATAGTTATTCAGGGAGTTGAAGACTAAATAAGTGTTTTTTTTCAGGTGTGTGCTTTGCTGTGGTCCACGGAACACAAGGAACTCATCTCAAGTCATGGATTTGCTCAGAATCAGCTGATCATCTGGAAGTATCCTGCCATGTCCAAGGTTTCCGAGTTGACCGGTCACACAGCACGCGTACTGCACATGGCCATGTCTCCGGACGGTACAACTGTGGTATCGGCGGGAGCTGATGAGACTTTGAGAATCTGGAAGTGTTTTGCAGTCGACGAAAAGAAAAAGACCCAGAAATCTGTATCAAAAAGTACCTCGTCGACACTTCATCGAGCTATGATTCGTTGAAATTTCAAGAGACAGCTTACTGTGCAATATGTTCTTATGATTATAAAGTACATACTTTAATATTTATTGATTATAGAGTAATTTGCTCTCGCACTCATTATCGCAATCACACACAACCATCATGTTAAAGTGACGCACTGTTAAAACATTTGAACTTTGTTGCATTATGAAATGTCAAACCACTTTTAATATTAGAAGTCACATGTCCTACTCCTATTATTTATTATTGTGGTAAAGGGCACTGGTTCATTTACATCACAGATATTCTTTGCCCGATTTGAAGCACATCCTCACTGAATCTAGACTATGAGATAGGGATGTGGTTGTCGGCCAAGTAATCTGCCAGACTAGACACCCACAGTTGGTCGTTTTTCTCTTCTGGGTCATAATTATCCACTTCGCACTGGGATGTGTCAACACTATGTTGATCGGTCCAACCACAAACAGGTGTTCAAAAACTCTCAGGACATTTGGCAATTGGTGTGCATGAAGAATTGCTGTTTTTATGCGACAAAAGCTATTTTCATTGGCTATTGATAGGTCAGTGACCGTCACACCGTTTACTACTTCTTGCCTGATCCATGCAGCATCATGCTAGAAGCGCTCAACAATTGGAACAATGTACAATCTACAACATTCGTCAACTTCCCGGGAAGTATACAACCCAAGCTGCCTGTTAGGCGCTAGAAGGTTAACTGTCACATTACCATCACTTTCCGACCAGGTACTCAATTTCAGCTGAGTGAACTGAGGCAATTTACGAGCAAAGCAACTTGCCCAAGGTGACACCACTGACATTGCCAGTGTCTCGGTAAGAGGCATGGGTGAACATTTGAAGGCCTGGAAGCTTTCTAATGCCAGCCGTTCACTCATCCAGCTACTCTCTGGGCTCAACATTGCAAGTGATCAACTCACCTCTTGCTGACTTAAAAAGTTCATAAGCATGTTTTGAACATGCAGAGAGTTGTTTGGAGCTAAAAATAACTTGATCACTTGATGTTACTTTTCATGAAAAGATTGATATTGTGTACACCTTGTGAACCTGTGTATCATTTTGTATATATAGTCTTAATTATATCTCCTCATACAAAGAATTCATATTAGCCAAAATACTGTAAAACCTTGTATGCCTGGTGAGTTTAGCACTAATTGGATTGTTATGACCCACGGGTGGTGAGAGAAATTTTGCCAACTGTAGGTTACCCATGATGCTCTAACACGGGACATGATGCAGATGACATTTGGGGTGACATGGGCCCGTATGCACGAGAAGGAAGTAAGCATGACTTCGGAAGAACATGTAACTACTTCTGAAGTAGTCCGGTGAGTCATTGTAGATTGACTACCTCACTACTTCCGAAGTTAGCGTCACTTCAGTCTTATGCATACCTCAGTAGTGCCGTTACGTCCGAAGTAAACATTTACTTCCTTCTCGTCCATACCGACCCCAGCCTAAGCAGTCCAAAATCACTTGCCTTATTAAAATTTACAATTAATGAAGTGACATCCCTCTAGTCTAAAAGTGTTGTACACTAAGATGATTCAGTGAAAACAATTGTCTGTTATAAGTAACTAGTAATTGT
>JAUELE010237392.1:0-11618 GCA_031471655.1 Diodora aspera
AACACTATTATAATGTCTTATTTATAGTTTATGGGATTTATTTCGCACAGAACGCACCGACCCTATCTTGAGCTTGGAAACACGTATCCAACTTTAACTGAGTTGCTCTAAAATAGTAAATCATCAATCCTGGACATGACTCCATTTTCAAGACTAGTAAAAATAAATAAACAATAAATTCCTAATCTTTTAAAGCTAATATTACCAGTTTACACACAAAATAAAAACATTTTAGATGCCAAGTGCGTGAGTGAGTGACTTGGGGTTTATGTGTTTTTTTGGCAATATTTCAGCCACATCACCACGATCTCATCAACATCACGTTGTGTCAGGGCTCATGTTTCTCCAGGCTGAAAGAGAGGTGTCTGGGACGGGCCTCGAACCACAACCGCCAAGACTGACAGATTGTGCGGCCGACGCGCTAACCACTGCGCCATTCCATGACCCCTAGATGCAAAGTGAAGTCAAGAAGTATATATGTACACATAAGCTAAATTAAATGTTAAGAAAATTACATATTTTCAATATTACAACTTGAAGAAGCTTGTTACAGATCATGAAATACTTACATAAGTGAAATCAATGTAGTCACAGTCTACATCAATAATGCCCACAGTACCTATTGAGTAGCTACCCTCCTGTTTATAATGAAACTGAAATACAAAACAAATTACTTTAACCTCCCGAACAAAATGACCATGTAAGCTGAGTTAATGTTTCACATTTCTTGATGCATCTTTCAGTTGTCAAATGGTGTGATATTCCCCAGGTGAATAGGCGGCTGAGTCATCAACGATGTGATGTACCCCCAGGTGAGTAGACAGCTCAAGGGGAACTTGACAGATGTATATAAACGTAAACTATCATCATGTTTATTTTGACAAGAAATGGTATCAATGTGATTTCCTTGATGCCAAAGGAGCTATTTCAGCATTCATTGCATGAAGGAAATCTGTACCTCCAGTGGAGAGTTAGACGATTTGATTCATTGAAAACTGCAAGTTGAGACTGATTGTGTTGTACAAAGGCTGATGTAATGATTATACAGCACACTAGATCATAAGTCTGCATGTATCAAGAGCTATTGTGGAGGAACCTCTTTGCCCTTTCTGATGAGATTCAAACCCAATTACCTTAACTCGGTGGGATGAGTGAATGAGTGATTTGGGGTTTTATGTGGTTTTCGGCAATCTTTCAGCCACATCACCACGGTCTCACCAACATCACGTTGATGTCAGGGCCCCACTCTGAAAGAGAGGTGCCCGACTGGACTGGAACTACAGCTGCCAAGGCTGGCAGATTGCTGGGTCGATGCGCTAACCACTGCGCCATCCCACGACCACAACTCTGTGGGCAGATGATGCAGTGCTTAAGACTATCATTCATAGTCAATTGCTCCGACCAGGTACTTATAATTAAACAGTTTGATAAGTTATGTATGTTTCAGGAACATATACTGTACATAAGCATTGAAACCAAATAATATCTTGAAACAGACAAAAATTTGGATCTGGAAAGCTTGATTTGGATACATTAATAATATACATACACTTGTATTGTGCCTGGTCAATTCTGTAACATGCTCAAAGTGCTACAATAAAAATGTGAGAGAACAGTGCTGAAAGCAGTGGTGAAGCACACCAAATGCCTTCAACAGGTCTTGCTTTTAAAATAATGGGAATAATGCTCTTATATCACTAATAAACAACCTTGTGTTTGTCATTGTTTCTATTACCTTTCCTAATGTTCGATTCAGGAGTAACGTATGGAATATACCTGAAATACATGAAAACAATCTTATGTCAAAGAAGAACTATCACAAATACACAAATTATCACAATACTCAACATATACTTCGATAACGTTTGATATAGACTAAATACGTTTAGAGAGAGCATTGCACAGATATACTTAAACTGTTTTGTTTTGATATTAAAAATTGGTCATTGCATCTTGTAAAGTGAGTGATTTGAGGTTTTACATGGTTTTTGGCAATCTTTCAGCCACATCACCAACATCACGTCAGTGTCAGGGCTCCTGTCTCTCCGGACTGAAAGAGAGGTACCCGGACAGGACTCAAACTACAACCGCCAAGCCTGGCAGATTGCTGGGCCGACATGCTAACCACTGCGCCATCCAGCACCCAACATTTTGTAAAGAAATCGTGATATAAGGAAGAAGCTTTGGAAATTCAACAACAAAGAATATATATTACTGGAAATGGGAGACAGTGAAAAAAAGTCTATTCACAAATGAAATAGTCTAACACCACATTACATTATGGTACACACTGCATGACTACATGGCGAAAAGCCACATGCTGAAAAGCCACATGCTGAAGTTATTTAATGAAGCTTCTTGGACATTTATTTGTTATAAGCACTTACTTTGAACAACTTCCTCAATTTGTCTCCCTTCAACCGACTGAAATAATCAAAAAAGAAACTTCAGAGTTGAGAATAAGACTAGAGGCAAATATTAAATAATCATTAATGGAAATACTATGGAGATATATTATTTAATATATACCTAAATTCCAAATTGGTTCATGAGATCTGTTTCATTGAGGAACTTTATTGATCAACTGACTTATAGATCTAGGCCCTATTACTTGGGCTATATCAAATTTTCAGTGATTGCAATGGATATACTTTGTTTGAATTTCAGTGACATTAACAGCATAATTATGAAGATGAATAATTCTACCAATGCATTAACCTATAACATAAACTGACGTGGGTCAGGGCTGACGAGTAAGTCTTACTCGGGTGACTACAATAGACTAGGCCTAGTCTAGTTACAAATGCAAACCAAAATGCGCTTCAGGTATCCAATTTTGATTTTGAGAAGAGATTGATTACACCATGCAACTTACCAGTTCGAAGATCTGTGATCTTGCATTCATGCTTTGTTAAATGTCGTCAACACTTTCTTGAGGACTGGTAGACATATTAAATATGAATAAGGAAACACCAACACCCTACAGACTAAAAATAGCTAATCATCATTTCCCTCCTATTCGCGATTTCTCGGTGACCTACTGACCACAACAGATCGCTGACAGATTCTTTCAGAATAGATTGTCACAATTACGAATTACTCTCGCGTTTCTTTGATTTGACCATCATCATGTCAATCCTTTAACTTATTCTCGACATTCTAGCTACGTATTGCGTCAACCATATCTCAGTGCAAAACACGATCGTATTTGTAAACAGTAAACAGATGATTTTGCGTCAGAAAGAAAACATTTCCACTTCCTGCAAGGGACGTAACTCGTCCAGTTTGTACACACGCAAAATAATAAGATGTCTGCTACTTACTTGCCAATAAAATGGATGGCATGTTTTTCTTTGTAATATTTATTTATTTATTTATCGTAACTCAAGTAAGAAATATTAAATCTCATCTATGATAACTTGTTTAAACAGATCGTTCTTTCAACAGTCAACTCAGCCGACAAGTACACAACAGGTGTCTATATATATATATTAGAATGCTATTGCGTATGTTTATAGATCTACGTATATAATTGTTCATTTGTATTTATAGCATGAGTGATGTGTACTCGTTGTGTGTCTTCAAAAGTGTGTACATTTGTATATATTTATATAATTTTTATGTACTTATTTATGTCTAAGGAGACGGCTTATATAAATGTGCCGAAACCTGTTGATTTATAAGATCAATAAAATATGTTTAAACCAACCTTTAGTATTTTCAGTGGACAAGCTCATTGAAGTTTTCTTGAACAGTGATGGGTGCGGGTGGGGGGACCAGGGGGTCTGGACGCCCCCTCCCCCCCTTCGCCCCTTTTAAAAATCAAATACGGAAAATTGTATAGTAAAGAGTCCTCGAACCCCAGATGGGGTTGAATGTGTGCATGTTGACCCCCCCCCCCCTTTCAAGTTGGACCTCTCCCTCGCAAAGTGAAACGAAAGTTGCATTGATGCCTTCTTGATCAGTTAGTGCAAACGCTTTGATGTTTCTCGCACTTAGTAGGCCATTCATGCTAAATTAATGTTATTCCATTAGTCCGTGTCTTCAGGAATGGATAAGTCTTTTCAAGCATCATCCTAAACATAAGTACTATACACGTTTATTACTCGCCCGTAGTGAGATCACTCGTTTGATAAGAATTACACACATTGTTAGATAACATCTCGTACAGCCGGGACTACTTTTATTGATGATCACGTGATCAAATACTTGTCAAGCATTGGTCTCGTTTTTTGTCTTTTTATTCTGGCCTTTTCACAAATTTGTATTCATACGCGTGACCTAGAAACCATCAATGGCACTTCCGTAAACATGATGAGCTGATTCTGTTTTCCCACGCAGCTAATGGGCGAGTAATAAATAAAATATACCAAACTTTCTCTCGTAAATGGATTCAATACAAATGGTATCACACGGGAGCTTGTTTAGTATTCTATATTTACATAATATTATATATATTTACTTTTGTGTTATAGCTAATCGGCGGTGAATAGAAAGCAATGTATTTCTTTACCAATAGAAGGTTGGTCACGCTTTCCCATTGAAGAACGTTTATCTCTACTATGTAAGTGGTTAGAAACACAGTTCCTGTACATATAAAGGTAAATCATTCATATGGGCACACATTTTTATAAATGACGCTCTGGGTAGTTGTAAACATGTGTGTTAAGACAGCTGGTCGTGGCGTTTCTCTTGCAAGGTGCTACATTTGTGGTGAAGAATGATTTATACATAACACATCACCTTTTGTCATCTGTTTTAATGTTTGGTGTTAACTTTTGTGCAGCGCCACTGACCACCTCTATGATGGTATTCATTATTGTTATTATTATTATTATTGTTATTATTATTATTATCTTTAGAAACCAGAGCTTATCTCACGGGCTATTGATTGAGTTATTCTAAGGTCATTTGTGTACACAGTTTACGATGAAATATTAACCGCAGTCCTTTGTTTGACCTGAATAGAATTCGCGTAAACATGCCGTCGCTGGTGACGACGTCAGCGCCATCTACTCAGTTGTATACCATTCGTAAAAGCATTTTATTATAATCTGACAGTATAGCATCTCATAATATTATGGATGGGAATTAATGCATCTAACATAACGCTTTTCTTCTACATCGTAAGTGACAACTTTACATGATGTTTTTGTTTCAGAACACTGGTCGTAATATTTTTACTGTTAGTTGAAATTTTGAGTGAATGTAAATACATTAGCGAATCAACCAAAATAACATACCCACAAAACCGTTTAATCACGTTCCTGTATAAGTGTCATCCAACACGTTCTAAATCTCTTAAAGGGACATAATCAAAGTTGCATCTGGATATATAATCGGTCATAAATTTAAAATACGTCCAATTCGCTCTTCTCGTAACAAAGAATCTTCGGCGAAAGTAAACCTAACATCGGAAGCATTCTCATGGATGATTAGATACCAGGTCCTTTTATCGAAGGAAACAGAACGCCGAACATCGATTGGCGTACCTGCATCTCTGATCATGTTCCTTTAAGGAAAAATACTTTCTCAGTTAGTTAACAATCCCAATGCACACCGGCATCCCCGCATAGATTTCAATCCGTTATTGTTACAATACAAGTTTATTGTTCTGTTTGACTGGTTTCTGTTGACGTTAAGAAACACGTTATGTTATGCCTAGCGCAGACGGATTCGATTAAACAATAAACAGAACACAGCTTTGTGTAGCTGCCGTTTCGAGTCTACCGCACACGAGACACAAAAAAACAAGTTTGAAACAAGGGAAAGGGAATAACTCCCAGGTCCATACAAGGAAAAAAATCACGCGATTTGAAAATTGCCGCGCAATCACTTGAACGATGGTATTAATCTTATTAATTTTAATAAGTAAGAGCCGTCGGCGTAAAAATAAAAGTGTTTAGTGAGGTCGTGGATACACCGGAGACAAACGAAGGGTTAATTTTGAAACCATGCTTCAATCACGTGATAACATCGAGCGTTATGATTGGTCGATTGCAACCTCCTGTGTAGCTCGTGTTTCGCTGGGTACCGCAGACGAATGTCGAAAACGATAAACGTAAACAAACGTCCTTGTTTTGCGTTTCGTGTTTCGCGAAACGTGTGTTTCTTGTTTTTCATCACCCCAGACAGATGCGAAAAAAGGAGCTACACGAAACTGTTTTCTGTTTAGCGTTTATTCGCATCCGTTTGCGGTTAGCATAACTTTGATGTTGATTTCTCTTTTTGAGGCATCATATACGAGACAAGCCATGAATCTGTCTACGAATAATGCAAATGCATGAAGTATATTGACGCCCCCAAAAAGGCTACAAATAACAAAGTAATATTCCATCTTGTTTCCAACCCATTGTGTCTTTGTGTCACTGTTTGTAAAGTCTCTGTTGTCATACATTCTTGAATACATATCACATACATATGCAACATATGTCTGTCTGTCTGTCTGTCTGTCTGTTTATCTCTAATGCACATGATCTGAGGAAGTCCTTGTTAACTTTACAATAACTATTACATTAAGCTGTCACTACCTGTCTATAATATTACAATGTATATGGGTCTGTGGCCTTCATACTCTGAATAAAGATATATGATAATGATGATGATGATGATGATGATGAAATATGCAACACACGTTTGTTTTCCTTTGGTGGTATTTCAAGGCCTTGGCATCATTTCTTTAGGACATCAATGTAGTTGTTTTGTTACCTGAACGTATTAAAAGTCGATCTGTACTTATATTGTGATTATAAAGAGCCAACATGTGTAGACAGCATTCGGGTGGATTGCATAAGTCACCTATAGACACGTAGAATGTCAGCGGTTAGCATACCTGGGAGAGAGAAAGGTTAATGTTTAACGTGCACACTCCAGATACACTGATTTGGCGCACGGGGGTATACGTTGCCTAAAGGGACGGGAAAGAGTGTAAGTATACCTGTGACAGTGCAACATTCATTATTTGCTCATGTGCAACATTTGCAAATAATGAACTATTTATTCCGACTTAAAGTTTGACTCACTAAAGTGTGTTGTAAATAAACCTGAAGCATCTACCTCGTGGACATGCTTTCACTTCCTAGTTAATTGACCATAATCCTTTTCCTTGTTCCCCAGAAACAATAACTTACCCCACTGGTCAGTTGACAATCAATAGAATAACCCTAAGTAATGTGCTAATTACTACCATTAATTACTAATTCTCTTTCCTATAAAAGCACCCTGTCTCTGTGTCCAAGTTCGAGTTTGATTGGGAGTTTTGATGTGTGTGAAACATATTCCGGATTCTCTCATTTTGTTTCTGTACTTATTGGATCATCGAGTATGAAATATATTTGATGAACACGCCAAGCTCGTCTCCTGTTCGTGCTCTATTATTAATGTTTGAGAAGTGAAGCTCTGAACCCCAAACCGTTATTGCTAAAAACAGCACTTTCTGATACATGTACCTACCAGAGCATAAAAGTCCCCACAATTGCGTTGGATGGGCTGCACATAGGTAGTGGTTCTCTTCCATTGTCGTATCTTCCAATACGTGGTTTCAGCATCAGCGCAGCCACAAGTCCGGAGACGCCACCCACCACATGGACAACTCCTGACCCTGCGAAGTCCACCACCCCGAGCTTGGAGAGGAAACCTGATGACGACCACACCCAATGGGCCGGGAAACAGTACACGACAGTGTTGAACAGCGAGAACACAATGTAACTGAGGAGTTTCGTTCTCTCGGCCATGGATCCAGACACGATCGTGGTTGCTGTGGTTGCAAAAGACAGTTGAAAGACGAAAGTGGAGAAAACAAGTCCCATATTTTCTTCATCGGAATCTACGAAGAAGTAACCAATTCCACAGAAGGGATTCGACCCAGGACCTTCTCCGAAGCTGAAGCCGAACCCAAAAGCCCAGTACGTGATGCCCCCAAAGACTACGTCAACAACGTTCTTGACCATGATGTTCACTTGGTTCTTATTGGACACCGACCCAGCCTCCAACAGACCAAAACCTGAAAAATATCACTTGTATACTCGTCAAAAACGATGTTTCATTATATTCTATATGGACCTATTACAGACAAGTTATCTCGCAGCGTAGCACCAGCAGATAGGCCGCCTATCGTACGCCAGATGTATAACATATATAAGTGCAACAATATGCACACCGTGACAAACAATGTAGTAGTGCAACTTTACATTGGCATAATGTGCCACAAGAGTCAAATTATGGACAAAAAAAATCTTTAGGAGCATGTTGTTATATTTCCTGATATTATACGTCATTGAATTTCTGGCGATCACACCAACATAATGAATGAATGAAATGCGCATTTTTAACGCGCCAAATCCACGGAAATGACCATGCTCATGGCGCTACATATAAAAGAAATGAAATAAAATTGGAGCAGATATATTACAAATAGGTTAATCTGACCAAGTGCGTTTTTTAGCTTAGTCTTGGAAAGATTGAATTAATTTGCAGTTTTGATTTCAAGAGGAAGTTCATTCCATAGCTTTGGTGCTGCGTGTGAGAAGGACTTTCGATCAAAGGAGACAAGTTGATATCGAGGGACAGTCAACAGGTGTTGAGTTTGAGTTCTTCATGAAATGAAAGTTAAACTGATCACTCAAGATTCCACTCCTGTAATTTCAGGAGCCTTAACAAGGTGTCATCACGTTTGTTTACATTGTTTTAAATTGTCAGGTCCTACTGCTTTATGTTCCAAAAATACATTTCCTTTTATCTGGTTCAGGGGTCTGTCCGGGGTCTTCCCATTAGTCCGACAGCCCATTAGTCTATATATAGTGTACTTTAGGCGTAATGCTCAGGTTAGATTGTAATTGTATCATGGTTGAGTTTTGGATTGTTAGTGTCAGGTTTAGGGTCAGGATACGAATTATGTTAGGGTTTGGGTTAAACCAGTGGGATGTGGGTCTAATGGGCTGTCAAACTAACGGAATGTCGGACTAACGCGATGTCGGACCAACTGCATGTGGGACGTACGGACTGTCGGACTAACGGGATGTGAGACTAACGAGTTGTCAGATTAACGGGATGTCGGATTGTCGGACTAACGAGATGCTGGACTATCTGACCCACCCAGAGTATCATGCCAAGTTTTTTTTATATTTTACCCTCTACTTCAGGGCATGCTGATATTCATACCAATGTACATTAACGTTAATGGTCACCTACATTGGAATAATGAAACCTCCACCCAAAGCCTGATCAAACGGTGGTGTATACATGTATCTTCAGCAAAGGCCGAGAAGACTTTCATTTGCGTAATCCAATCTGAGTAAAAGCTTGTTTAAGAGTTAGCTACTTCCACACAGCAATTGGGTTACCTTTATTGGTCGACATTTCTTCTTCTTACCAATGAGTATTTACTTTTCCTAATCAATGTTGCATGTACTATGGCGCTTATATCAGCGGGGTTCATGTCAATGAAGCCTTCGGCCAAATATAATAAACTCCTTTCATCTACTGGATTTTCCTCCTGAGTCATTACTGTCTTGCATGAAACAATTGTTTTTATATTGCACTGTGCTCGTGCTCTGTTTTATACCATCAATTCGTTTTCGTACTTGTGTTGTAGGTTCAGAGGCTGGCAAGCTAAGCTACGATAAAGCTTTGAAAACTTCTGGAGTCATTACTTGACTGTACATTCAGAGAATGGCTCAGACAAAGCTTTGAAAACGTCTAGAATCATTACTTGACTGTACGTTCAGAGGCTGGCCAGCGAAGCTCAGATAAAGCTTTGAAAACGTCTAGAATCATTACTTGACTGAATGAAACGAATTATCACAGTGAATGACAGCTGCTGAAAAATATAAAAATCACTGCTAAGAAATAATCTTAAAATAAGTGCAATAACATGTTTGCTCAAATTTCTGTCAAAGACATGTACCGACTGAGGAATGTCTCCAAATGCACACTAGGAGCTACAGAAAGTGGTCGAGAGAGTCGTGATCATCATAACGGCTCATTACTCACGGCTAGTACGGGTTTTGGATAGACTTGGAATTTTTCTTTCTGTATTTATCTTTTTTTATTGCACAGAAAACCCCTATTACAACTGAAGCATCTGAGTTTTGGAAATTGATCAGTGTGTTTTCCCGTACCTTGAAAGTTTTGAAACCTCAACTTCCTTGGTCCTGGGCTATGGGGAGTTATGGAAATTGATTATGTTCTTGCTGAAAACAGGTTAAGATCAAATTTAATTTTTCAAATTCGCGCTTCAGCCATTGTTAACTAGATCAGTCTGCCAATCTCACTGACCCTATCAAACCTAGTAACATCTTAGGATGACAGTGTCATACAAAAATATGAAAAAATACTGCCTTAAATTAATTTGGGGGTAGTTTTGACGTGTTGTTCTTTAAAGGAAAAATAGGCATGGAAATTTATATTTGGGTGTTTTTCTTAAAGTTTTGATAAGGTTGTGGAAAGTCCCCCATCCTAAGCTGTATGAATACTTATAACAGATCTTGGATGCATAACCAAACTGTGATGGTTAAAGTCATATATCGTATTATTTCGTATACCCCTAAAAGTGTTTTGTTTGACCTTTAGTCAAGAAAGCCAGAAAACAGAATGTTAAGAATAATTAGGTTTACCTTAACCTGGTTTATGTATTAAATGAATTAATAGTCCCATCGTCCTAAAGTAAAATTCAGCAACGTTTAATCACTGTGCTTCCAAAACTATATTTTGTTAATCTTTGATTTTGACGTCATGGAGTACCACAAGGATCCTCAGTTTTAAGGATCCAAGCTCTCGTATCTCAAACCTTTCTGTGATCTCCTAAATATTTTCATAGTCAAACCCACGCGTTAGACTCAACCAAATACATGTATACTGATTTCCACAAAAAAACGATACCAAGACTTCGACATAAGACCAACGCAAACAATCAAACATAACTAGTTTGGATATGTGACAGACATCTATTCAAGAGAGCGTTGTTTTAGCATGAAGAAGACAAAAATCCACGACAGCAGAGATTTTTTGATGAACACAAACATATATTGGGCTGGAAATCAAATGACTATTTTATTAGTATCGTTTCTTTTGGACGTCGGTATACATACAAACATATTGTCTTACGTGGATACAGCAATGATACACCAATGTGGCTTTTCATACTGTCCACAAGATCTAGTAAATCCATACGTGGCTTTACTTTCTAAAGCAGATCTGTTTCACAGGTTATTTTTACCACATACTTTACTGAATCATTTCCCTAAATGGAAGTAACAGACCAAATAAAATAGATGTTGTTGTTTATTAATAACCGCCATAAATTGTCTTTGCACACGTCATAAAATGTACTTATGTTTCTAACAAAAACACTACATATACTGACATCCAAAGAAACGATACCAAGATTTTGAGAGACTACTGAACAAATACAAACACGTTGGATATACAAGACATATCACTTAAAGATTAGGAAGTTTTATCAATGACATGTTGTCGATCCAATTACACCGATTGAAATCCAAGCATCGTTTTGATGAACAATCGCATATAAAGATGTAAGAGAAAATAATTGAAATCATTTGGTATCGTTTCTTTTACACATCATTATAGTTTCATAAAGTTAAGAAGACTTTTATTCC
>JAUELE010237403.1:0-11616 GCA_031471655.1 Diodora aspera
TTGCTTACCAACTCGTTACTGTATATATATACACGCCCCCACGTTAACCTAAGGGACGAGCTTCGCTCGTTATTAATCCTCCAAATGATTTAATGCAAGTTGGATATATTTTATGAGTGCTTCCGTCACTGTACGAAACTAAGGGTGGTGTTCCAGTATCAAACCACATGTGTGACGGGGATCTGTGTAATTAATATGTTTGTTTTGATATTATCTAGGGGCACAGAATCGCGCCAGTGGTTAGCGGGTTGGCCCAGCAATCTGCCAGCCTTGGCAGTTGTGGTTTATATCCCGGGCACCTATCTTTCAGCCTGGCGAGACAGGAGCTCCGATACCCACGTGATGTTGGTGAGTCCGTAATGATGTAGCTGAAAGATTGTCGAAAACCACGTTAAACTCCACTCACTCGCTTGATAGGAGTACTAGTGTGACAATAAATCGAACGATCTATGTATTGCAGTTGCTGACCAACATATGCAATACATGGATTGCAATTTTAAAAATCCAATAACAGTGGCCAGTGGGGACCTAGACCATCGATAGTTTCAATAGTTGAAAAAATAACAAGTCGCCGAGTTTCCGTTGTTAATACCTCTATAAATAAAATAAAAAACTCTGGTCAAAAAATGAAGTTTTCTTATGCAAGAGAATTAACTTCTATGAAATAGAAATACAGTACGATATTAAGTGATAGTTTAAACTACATGCAGTAAATAATAAACAGAGTATTTTTTGTTTGGTTTCGCATTGCAGTTTGCTGGTCAATTTCGGCTGATTGCTAATCAGTTGCTCACAAAATGAGGATCAACTTGCATCAAATGCCTATAATGTTTTTCCAGAGTTGCAACACTGCTAATTGATAATTTCAAAACAAAACATACCCTGATCAAACATTTTCCATTCAATACAGCTATTTAGTTCTGTGTTTTTTACACAAATCTATTACAATAGTAAGCCCCAATAGCAAAAGTATTGCAATAGTTGAATTAACCACAATAGAAACCCCAAATCAATTGTACTCAATGTCACAAGTACATTCGAGCCTCGATATTCGAACTCTTTCGTTGTTCTTAAATTCGTTCGGTTTATCGAAATTTTGGATCACTGAATTCTGGTCATTGTCGGTATTGAGTTATTCCCTTTCTAAAGTGAATAAAGACAAGTCAAATATTTGATAAACTGATAAAACATAACCCCAATGAGTACAACAAGCAATTAGTACACACTTCAATCTTAATTTCGATGTGACCAAGAAGGGTAGATAGTGAAACAAACAAGTTTGTAATCGCTTAATCTGATTAAGTGACATTTACTGATTGCATAAAGAGTGGGTCAAAGAAAAGGGTTCAGACTACGGAGCAAATTATCATTTACCTTTTCGTTACAAGTTCAAGCCGTTCGGTTTTCGAAACAGAGACATACGGTTTGTCAGAGAATTTTACCTAGTGAAAAGCGTTCGGAAATCGAAACTTCCTGATTATCGACGTCCGGAGTACCGAGACTCGACTGTTATGATGCAGGAGCACAAAATAAGATATCACAAGTTGACATATTGCTTACCCCGTGGAGTTAGGGGAGGGGGTCGATCTGACACCAGAAAGAATAGGACCTCAGTATCCTCATGCTTGATGTAAGAGTCGTTTAAAATGATGATATTTTGCTTTCTCTTTCTCACTATCAATCCTGTGTTGTCCTTTTTCATGATGTGCCTCTTGCACATCACATTGCGCTATGGCTGAAATATTGCCCCCCCCTGCAATGTAAAAATCCTTGTCACTCACTCATTCCCTCACTCACGTATTACTTCTCCAGTTTTGTATGGATTAATACCTTTGTTGATCTTTCGAAACGATTGAAGATACAATTTTATGAAAAGTTGAGTTCATTTTATACATTGTTTTCTTCCTTAGTGTCCTTCTTGTGCATGTTTGGTTGTGGCTGAAACATGTACACGTTAAATGTAAAACTTAAACTCAGCTTTCGTGTTAGTTGATTGTAAAGCTTTCATATTGCTGGAAACCATACACCACTCCTCTGTACAGAAGCCAAGGTAATCGCCAAGAGTAACATTATTCTGGATGTGAAACCATGGTACGATGAGACCGACATGAAGAAGATGGAAGAACTGGTCAGATCAGTTAAAAAAGATGGATTGGTCTGGGGAGCATGTAAGTTCAAATACCTGATGTTATTTGTTGAGAGAATAGCTGTTTTCATAGAGTTATGCTAGTACATAGATGAAGTCACGTTTTTATCGGTGTATATGGGACGCGGGATGGGGCAGTGGTTAGCATGTCAGCCCAACGATCTGCCAGCATTGGTGGTTGTGGTTCGAGTCCCGGCCTGGGCACCTCGCTTTCAGCCCGGAGATACAGGAGCTCCTACACCGATGTGATGTTGGTCAGACTGTGGTGGTGTAGCTAAAAGATTGCCGAAAACCACGTAAAACCCCTAAATCACTCTCAATTATCTGTTATGTTATATACACCCAGTCAAAAGTAACGCACCACCCATTTAAAACTATAAATATAATTTTCGGTGTTTGACACTACAAGTACATATGTAATATACGATACCATCTGTGAACATAATCTAACAAACACAACCTGTTCCGAACTGCATGCGCATGCTTGCCTTTCGCATGATTGTTCCAGGTGTCGGTTTGCCATAAAACAGTATGCACATAGCCCCTTTCGGCGTATGTTATGTTGGCAGACACAGCAAAAAATTCATTTTAGGCATAAAGTAAGCTTTATTTTGACCAACCAGTGAAATGCCCAAGCGTCCAGTGCCACTGCACCAAAGATGGCAAATTATTGGTGTGCACCAGACTGGTATGTCATGTCGTGCCATTGGAGCACAACTGAACATTAATCACATTGTCATCAGCAGGCTCATACGTAAGCATACTGCTACCGGTGAAGTGAAGGATGCACCGAGGTCGGAACGCCCCAGAAAAACCAATGACAGGGAATATCGGGCTCTCGTACGTCGAGCCAGACGAAGCTCAATGTCTACTTGTACACAGCTGCGACATGGATGGCATCCATACAACAGAGTGTCCAACAGCACCATCAGGCGACGCCTAAATTCTGCAGGATTGAGAGCTAGATGACCAATCAGACGTCCACTCCTCACAGATGAGCATCACCATGCCCGTTTAGCATTTTGCCAAGCACGTGTTCCTTTCAACCTGAGAACATGGAGAAGGATCCACTGGTCCGATGAAAGCCGATTTTTACTGCATCATACAGACGGGAGGGCACGAGTTTGGAGGCAGAGAAGCACAGCATATGATCAGAGGAACATTCAAGCTGAAGTTTCATTTGGGGGTGGATCCGTCGTGGGTCGAGTTCGATCACGGACTAGGGTTACCACAGTTTAACCAAAATGTGATCGAACTCGCGTCAGTTAACCGTAGTGACGTCACAAATCAACTAAAGTTGGAACGACGCCACTTCGTACTATTCCTCTAGTTACAAAATGGCTGCCGTTGGTCAGTACAGCATTTTTTCGCGTTGCATTCGTGTTTTCGTATGTAAAATCATAGTGCCCATGTCAAAATTATAGGGGATTAGTATTTGGACAAGCAAACACTAAGTATTGCAAGTTTAAATAAATATTTTCGAGATCGAGCATTGTGCTCGCGCCACTACTAGAAGACATGGACAGAAGAATGGTTAAGCAGAATGTAGATGCTCAGCTGTGGGGCCAGGTTGATAATTTAGTCTAGGGGAATGGCTGGTGTTTAATTGGCTACTGCATGTAGTCTTTAGAGAGCATCGTGCAACAAATGCACAGGTCTCCGCTCTCCTAGACGGCCATGATGAAACGACTGCGGTCAGCGGTTCGATCGCGCACACTGACTAGACATGCGCAACCGGTACATCCTGTAGTTAGTATAGTTAGTGATCAAACTCGCTCACTGTTGCTACAGTTGAATCGATGTGTTACATTACAAGGGCAACATTTCAGCAACAACATCATGCACAAGGTGCCCACAGTGGGTAAACAGTTTAAAAAGAAATAGCCAACTTTACTGACAAGCACTGGGTTACTGGGGCCCAAAAATGAGATTGATACAAAGTGTGAGCAGCAAATTTAATTTTCAACCACTTTAGAGATGCATTTAATCTCACTGTTACTGACAGGTGAAACTACTGTACAACCATATCCAGGTAACAGCCTTGTATCACTTCAGATTCTGATTGCAAACCTGAATGTTTGACTTAATTTAATGATTTACATTGAAAATAGATCTTCTGTGTCAGGCATGAGTCATCCAGACTATTTATTTGCTCTGGAATAGCATGGGAGAATTCCAATGTCTTCTGCGTCACAACTGAAGCCTTAACAGTATATGTAAAGAGTGTAGTTCAATCGTGCAAAAATCTGCTTACCTTTTCGTCCTGCACATTCTATATCAAAGCTGAGTATTCGGAACGGGGCGACCTTTGACCACTCTCCCTCTGGCGTGTGTGAAACAAACTCCTCCCAGGAGATGTCGACCTCGATTTGACAACGTGAGACAGGATCTGGGTGTCCATTCTGTGCATCACGTTTCCGGATCTGATATTTCCCAGCTGGAGTTTCTATCCAGTTACAACCAACCACATGAGCATCCACCATAAACCTGCATGACAGAGTGGGTGAGTGATTTAGGATTTACGTTGTTTTCAATAATCTTTCAGCCGCAACACAACAGTCTCACCAACATCACATCGGTGTTTGGCCTCCTGTCTCTCTGGGCTGAAAGAGGTGACCACGCGGGACTCGAACCACAACCGCCAAGGCTGGCAGATCAGTGGACCGATGCCCTAACCATTGCAGTATCCCGCGCCCCTACATGACAGAAGAATGCAGTGCTCCAGACAAGGGCTGTTCACACGTATTTACACAAGTAAAATGGCTGCCAGTACGGCTGGTACAGTTAAGTCCGTATCGAGTAAGCATAAATTTGTTTTTTTGTAGACATACTGACTACTGTTGAGAAACATACCAACCCCCAGACGGCCGGAACTGAACCCATGACCCTTAGGTTGGAAGATCGACGCTCAGGGGTTCAAGAATTTGTACAAAAAGGACTTGCCCAAGGGCAAGTGGCAAATGAAAATTTACTTGCCCACCTTCTAACTTCACTTGCCCGATCCTGTGCACCCGATTCTGAATAAAGTTTGAGAAATGACTTTATCAAAGGATATTGACGGCAATACGAACAAGACATTGTGTCGTGTTCATCATCGTAGATTAACAACGGCCATTTATTTACCTAGCCACTGCTTTTGAAACTTCCGCATACGCTTTTCACTATCATATCGTTTATCTTTTGAACTTGACTCGGCTTTTTCTCGTTTCACTGCCTCTGAAAAATTCTTCTAGCTTTTTCTGTGACATATTGTCTATGTTAGTTACAAGACAGTGTCGTCTGCTTAGGTCAAACCCCTCGCTTAAAGGTAGCACGTGATTCAAAAAAATGTTACGATTGGCTAAAAAGTATCATAGTATCCCTCTCGACAATGAATACTATCGGATAACCCAACTCGACTCGGCATATGGAAACTGTTAATGATACACGTTTTCGAAATAATCCTTAAAGTCTATAGCCCCGAATGTGCATAATTATTAAAGAAGTCAAGGGAGACTACTCTGCCAGCCATTTTGATTCTAGTACTTATGTTGCAAATATTTTTTTACTTGCCCACGGACAAGTAACTCAGACAGATGTACTTATCCAAGGCAACAATTCACTTGTCCGGGGCGTCGGGCAATGCAATTCATGAACCCCTGCGACGCTTAAACTGAGGCTCCACATCACCCAAAGTTTAACATAATAATTGCAATCTTTCAGCTTTAAGTGACTGTGATCTTATTCTTTATACAAAAAACATGGAATAGAATTGAATCTTGATGGTTCCATATTCGTACAAATCAACCATGCAGTTGTTATATATGTATATCCAAAACTAACAGTATCAGAAAGGTTCTGATTCAGATTCTTAGGCAAATTTTATTCAAGCAAGGGGGATGCTGCCACAAAAGGTAGTTGAAATAAAGTAAACATTATTCTTAACTAAAAACATAACCCCTCTGCAGTATCTCACCTTATTTCAAAGTCGATATTACTCTCGTAAGTCTGGTAGCCATATTGGCTATATCCTGGACACACAAATCCTTGCTCCAAGAGACGTCGAGATGGAGCAATCAAACGTGGCAATGCAACAGTTATTTTCAAGTATGCAATTTTTCTATTTCCATGGTAACCATATATACCTAAAAATTAAAGAAAGAAATCATTACAGTGAGAGTGAGTGATATGGGATTTTACATGATCTTTCAGCCAAAGAGGCTGAAAGAGAGATGTCCTGGCGGGACTCGAACCACAACCACCAAAGCTGGCAGACTGCTGGGCCGACACGCTAATCACTATGCGGACAGACGGCCGGACACCAGACTTTTTGACTTATACTAAAAACTCAATCGGTTTTGACCAGTTGAGTTAAAAATAGCGGACACTCCTTGCCCTAGATGCAAAATTGTTGCACAAAAAAGTAAAAAAAAAGGAGTGAAAAGTGAAAGCAAAGATCCCTATTTCAGTGTCCTTGTACACAACAAACATCAAGTTACTGAAGCCCCATGATATTGTCAGCATGTTACTCGCAAATTCAAGTGTCTATTATGAGGTCCAAGGGAAGTAACTCTCATCTATGCACTCTTGCTTATTCTAAGAACTTCCAACAAAAAATAAGCAGATCAAACTGTTGTTTATACAAAGATTCTTACTTTCTTTAAACAGATAGTCCACAGCCAGAATTGCCTGCACGACTCCCTCCCTGTTAGATCTCATGTCTTTCTTCACAGCTCCATCCAGTGTATCCTGGTGAGAAAATCACAGGTTATTACAATTAGATTGGATTTCATCTTAAATTATCTGCTATACCCTTTAAAGCAATTTGACTGGGACCATCCTTGAAATCCAGGGTCTTTGTGACTTGGCCAAAGCCTTCCTCAAATACCCTGGATTCATTCTTATGAAGTACAAAATAATTTATGTATTGGAAATGCCATTGTACTAAATATAGAGAACCAATGAAATGTCACATACTAAACGAGACAAAGTTTGCAAGGGAAGTAAGTCTGGACAAATAAACATAGCAACAAAAATGGGCGCAAATAGGCCTACATAAAGGCCCAAGTTCGCCCTAAATCCTACCATACTACTACTACTACTACATAGCAACAATGACAAATGACCCAAAAACTTTGCCGAGTGTTTTGAGAGATCAATGTGTAACATGACTAGGTCAAGGCTTTCACTGTGGACTCAACGACCTAGGGATGATATAGAAGTGGCGGGACAAACATAGAACAGAGTTGCTTAACTTACTGAGTTCACATTTCCGTATTTACATTCGTGCTACATGTCGGTATCACTACTAACAGTTTCCAAGCATGCGTATCTGCACTTATTTGAAACACCTTATTGAATTCAAAAGTTCTTTTCAACTAATCACTGTTATTGGATAATATTTCAACTATGTGACAACAAAATTACGGGCTGAACACACAAGTTGACCATCCGGCAGACAAACCCCAAATCAGCAAAATCAAAATGTGCAATGTGTGCGAGTGATTTGGGGTTTTACGTGGTTTTCAACAATCTTCCAGCCACATCACCATGGTCTCACCAACATCACGTCGGTGTCGGTGCTCCTGTCTCTCCGGGCTTAAAGAGAGATGCCTGGGCAGGACTAGAACCACAACTGCCAAGGCTGGTAGACTGCTGGGCTGACCCACTAACCACTGCGTCATAGATACAAATCCAGTTGCAGGAAAAAGTCATCAACAGCCTTTTACCAAATCCAAGTTTCAATGTCTCTGCCAAAAACGAACCAGTTCGGTTTTAACCAGACGGAGCCTTCGTCAATCGATTTGAGTACAAAAATTTGTCCCTGAAGTAAATAAAAACTGCTTATCACCATCTCCTGCTTGTTTTCAACAGATTATGCATTGGAACAACCTCCACCTATTTTAGTACTGAACTTGTACAGTTTGATCAAGCCTCTTTAATTAAAGAACAAAGGTATTAAATTCAGTGCTTCATATATTATGTCCAATATCAGGGCTGGCCTCAGGAGCTGTTGAGCCCAATTGGGAACATTTTTGGAAGGGCCCCAGGTTCACACTTAAGGTCTGTAGAATCATAGAGATATAAATAGTCTATTATAGACTTTATATCACTATGGTAGAAGATAGGAGTTTAACGATTGATTGAAATCTCGAATATTCGTGAATATGCTTCTTCGATTCGATTTCTGAATATACTACTCGTAATTTCGATTCGATTTTCTCTGCGTTTCATTTGCAGTTATCTCTAATGTGTTTCTCGAAAATAAATTATATACATCATTCATATTACGTCGAGTCTTACTGGAAAACCGTACAGTGCCATCAATCAAACAGTTTGCATCATTCGGAAACGTTTGTCCGTTTCAGGGAAGGCAGTGATCTTTATTAAAGATCTATTTGTTGTTTTTTTTTGGTGTGTTTTGCTTTGGTATTTTGTTATAAGTAATGAACAGTCATTATTTCATACAACGATTTTCCTTTATGACTGTATAACTGGTGTGATTTAATAATAAAACAACTTATGCATAAATCGAATCGAAATATTCGAAATCAAAGAATACCTGAATCATTTTAGCCCTAGTAGAAGAGAAAGAAATCAAAATGGTGTGGTTAAAATTGCATGTGAGTTCATGTACTAGGGTAGATTACCCTAGTGTGGGGACTCAACTGGGCCCAACTGGCTTAAAGTCAGCCCTGTGCAGAATACAAGCTCAATAGTTTAGAAGACATTAAAAATAGATGTATAGTTAATAAATAAACCCTTAAAAAATCCATCATATAATATCTTGTTTTACAGAACTTGTATTTACAACATAAACAGCCCAGGTGGAATGTAACGACTGTTTAGATTTCCCTCCAGCCAGCAGATGCTCTTCTTCACCCCAGTGTCTTGAGTAGTTTTGAGGCAAACACTATCCACATAAAGAACACCATACCTATTCTGACCCGGAATACCCTTGTTATAAATAGACTACATATGATTTTCTGAAAAGATTGATTTTCAATATACAGCATTTAGCCCAAGCTTCAGTTTTAGCAATCCTAGCCTGAATATATGTTTATATGCTTATATCAATAATGACCAGATTTAATGCCTCTTTAACTGTGCTGGGTTTGGTGTTTTGGTCACCGCTATATTGCAAGAATTGGCTCTTATGTAAAAGCAACTGATTTCCATTTTAGTCGCCCTCTACGACAAGATACATATTTTGCTTTTATTTATAGCTCTAATAAGAGCCATACAAAGATGACATATTCCCCCCCCCCCCCCAAAGCTAACTTGAGGATTGTAAATGCCAATAGCATAAATCATTCCTTTCCTTTTGTGAATTCTGAAGATCCATGTAATTGCTGTAATGTCCATTCCACTTCGAGTTGTAAAATCTGCACACACAGGTTGCAAGGAAGGATATAGATTTGCTTTTGCTGTAGTTTTTAACACCATTACCCTAACAATGATGTACCCATTCTCACAGAATATGCCTTTGTTTTTGCTGATGTTCCATGACTGATGTCAAGTTTAATGTTATCTTGCACTTATGACGATATTCATTTTAAAGATCCAGATGCTTGAGAAGACTATTTTCATCGGCTTTGTCGATTAAGGAGCAAAATATTGGTGATTCAACCTGAAAGTAAAACACCAAACATGAATGATAGCTATTAAAGAGTGTGAGAATTTTCATCATCATCAGAAACCCACGATCGGTCATGCTTCTTGTACCTCCTTTGGGACACTAGGACCGAATTCGTGCTGAACTCATTGATATACATCATGACCTCATGTGACCTGCTGATTGTAGATCTTTAGTAGATCATTATTAGAGGCGCTGTAGCCTGGTTTCCGAGCGCCAATGAATGACACAACACTTGGGTAGCCGATGACATGTTTACCGCCAGTTAAAGTACTCAAAACGAGGCTGGGTGGAAGACAGTTCTTCCTAAAAGTCGGAATCAACTTTAAACTAATAAAAAATATTCTACACTGATAGCCAGTGAAAATTTGACATTACTGCATAAAACAGTAAGGATTTCACTCAAGAAAATGCGCTCACTTTGTTATTCTCGGATACGAGATCACCCATTTCATGCTCCTGCTAATTATTCTCTTGGGCAGTACAATCATCCTGAGATTTTCATTAGTTGATAAACTTGGTAACGCAATCAATCAATGTAAGCTGTATAGATATCTCTCAGCACAAATTCAGTCCAGGTATTCCATGGCAGGTGTTTCTGACAATGCATCTTTATTTTATTAGAAAATGGGAAATCCTAACCACTTTTCATCAGATTGGTTCATCAATATAATCTATCATTTGATTGGTTCATCAATATTATCTATCATTTGATTGGTTCATCAATATAATCTATCATTTGATTGGTTCATTAATATAATCTATCATTTATGCTTAATTCATAAATATCCAGATTGTGTTGAGGTTAAAGATGCATTAGGTGTCGAATTCAGTGTTTCAATTGTACAAATTTGAGGTCATTAATCAAAGTTGCGTCAAGTTAAAAGTATGTTGGTTTTTTTTTCTAATTCTTTGATTCGTTCTATATGACACATTTTCCCCGATTTTTTTTAACGCCAAGATTCACGTAAAAGGGATTCCCATGGATGACTAGAGGCTATAAATAGATCGCACATTAACACACACACTCTGATAAAGTCACAACTTGGTTCCGGGTCACCACTGCATATTCGCTACATTGTAGAACAAAGCTGATGTGCACCAGGCTGATGACATCACCAAACTTGTACTTATTTTGGACTGCAGCCACAAAATGGAGGTCAGTATGACTTGCATTTGACAAAGTGTAGATTATGGTCCACAATGCCATTGTTATATTTGCAAAAATATTTTGTTACAACAAAAGTGATTTGAACCTATATATGGCTTTTGTTTGGTGTTTGAGATGCAATTTTAATTATGTCCCTTTGAGTACTGATATACTACCAAAAATTTGTATCTGAAAATCAATAAAGAAAACCTACAAAAAAATCATTATTTATCACTGAACAAAACCATGATAGAAAAGAAGAAATTATAGATCTGAGTGGGTTTTCAGATAATCTTTTAAGGTGTATAGAACAGTTCCAAATACTTACACCTAGAACATATGAGCACGTTGTAGGTTCCATTAAATATATTCCAACAGAATGCGGATGATTTGTATTTACAACACATCTGAAAAGAAATGAAAACAAATAAGAAGTTTATAAGGACGTTTTACAAAGATAGGACGTTTTACAAAGATAGGACTTTTTACAAAGATAGGACTTTTTACAAAGATAGGACTTTTTACAGCAAGTACTGGAATTCAAGCATTTATCAGGACTTGTATGAACCTTGGGATTCACTGGTCATCCTTTATCTGGTGATGTGTTTCGGCAGAAGTCAGATTAAAATTTATGCATTTATTTGGGATTGCATTTTCCTGATTTGGTTTGTTGGATGGATTTAAAGTAGGACTCAGCAACCTTTC
>JAUELE010237414.1:0-11614 GCA_031471655.1 Diodora aspera
AGAGTGACAAAGAGAAAGTGGAGGAGGGAAGAAGGAGAGGTAGAGAGTAACAGAGAGAGAGAATGGAAGAGGGAGAGAGCAACAAGGAGAAAGAGATAGGGGAAAGAAGGAGGAAGAGTGACAGACAAACAGAGAAAGTGGAGGAGGGAAGAAGGAGAGGTAGAGAGTAACAGACAGAGGGGAAGAGGGAGAGAGTGGCAGAGAGAGAGGGAGACAAACTGCATGAATAAATGATTTAGTGGATCTCCTCATTTAAAGTATGATATCCATAATGAATACATACATTAATTAGTTTAATCACCTTTAAAATCCTGCTTCAAACCCACTACATTCTTCCTTCAATATATGTTGCCATGTTACCAATTCAAAAAGAAATGTCTTCTTGACATTCTCTAAGTTGAGCTGTAAAAGGCCAGAGGCCGGTGTTACACAGCATGCCAAAATGTCAGGCCAGCGGAATGACGAAGTTCACCAGGTATACACTGGACATGTCTTTCTCTTGCTCGTACAAAATACATGAAGATGTGTTTCTCTGATGCACACAAGTTCGTTGATCGATTCTGTCTGAACTCATCTCTTTGTACAAAAACACAATGCATATTGTACAAAACAATTAAAATGAGAATTTCTTTCTTTCACATTTCTATTTATAGAATCTGTTCCTCCTGTCCTAGTTCCTGCATTAGTATCAATGAACACTTATTTATTTCACACGTAACTAACCAAACCCCTACCTAGTCTTCAATAAACTGTTGTCAAGAACTGTTTCATAAATATTGTATACTTTGTATTTCCAACACTAGAAATCTTTTTTTTGTTGGATGTACTACACAGTAACCATAAGCTCGATATTAAAGACCTGTTCAACCAGACTTTGAGCAGTCTGACTTTGGGTGGATGTACTACGCAGTAACCATAAGCTCGATATTAAAGACCTGTTCAACCAGACTTGAGCAGTCTGACTTTGGGTGGATGTACTACACAGTAACCAGAAGCTCGATATTAAAGACCTGTTCAACCAGACTTTGAGCAGTCTGACTGAATTGGTGGATGTACTACGCAGTAACCAGAAGCTCGATATTAAAGACCTGTTCAACCAGACTTTGAGCAGTCTGACTTTGGGTGGATGTACTACACAGTAACCATAAGCTCGATAATAAAGACCTGTTCAACCAGACTTTGAGCAGTCTGACTGAAGGAGTGATTTAGTTCATTTTATATATGTCAGGTTACTTCAGGTTTATTATGCCCCGCCGCAAAGTAGATGGTGTATATAGGGATATATGGGTGCCATCCGTCCAGATTTCCAATATTTTTTCACAAAAAGTTGTGTGTGCATCAAGCTAGTGGTCTAGTTGTTGCTTCTGCTATTTTAAGTTTTCTAGAAAACATTTTGTTTTCCTTTTTTCTGGAAAGTAAGTTTAAGCTTAGTCTCAAACATGACAAATTTGTATCTCCTAACCGTTCAATATATTTTCCTGCAAAACTTTGTGCAAATATCAAACTAGTGGTATATTTGTGGCTTTTGCTATTTAGAATGTTGTAAGATTTGTATTTTTTATCTTTCCTGGAAAATAAGTTCCACTTATTCTCAGACATAGGGTGAGGCTCATTTCCATGGAGAAAATTTAATTTCCAGAGCAAGCTGTCTCGACATTGAATCCTGCATTATTAATCCATTATGTTTCCAAACGTGTCATCCTATTTTGTATGTACTTTTGAAGTAAATAATCTGCTAGTTCATTAAAATCATTATCTTTAGCCATATGGCTGCGGATGTTACCGACTCAGGTTGTTTGAGTTCAGGGTCAGGGTCAGTTTAACTTTATTTAATGTAAGTTAAGATTGGTAAGGGTTAGTTAGTTAGTTATGGGGTTGGGTTCTGGTTATGATTAAAATTTCTAATGTTAATTTCATTGTCTGCCTTGACTCCGGGTCTTGACAAAATCTAGTTCAGAATGTTCACCAGTAACAAGGTTGTCTATTCCAAAGAAGATTCTTATAAACTAAAGCGATTACCCAGATTCTTCAATCTCTCATTTTCAGTTTCTTTCCTCTGTCCCATTCTCTTGTCAAACATTTCTGTGTAAATATTTATATACATTTGTTAAAAGATCTAAAAATTTGTTAAATCTGTTACCATGACAGAAAGATTTGTTCTTAATTTGAAATACAACTTGCTGTGAAATGAATCAATTTCCAGCATTGAATCAGATCCAACTTTTATAATTTCTCAGCTGCCAATTTAACGTGAAAGCAATGTAAAATAGTGGAAGTGTGAAATAATACAGCCATTTACTGAAGGGCCGATATATTGATTAGTAAAGTGTTATGCTGGCCACCAACAAATGCTAATACAGTTTCTATAACACTCGTAAGCACTGATTCATATGCTTCGGCTAATGTGGCATTGTGTGGAATGTAAAACCAGTTTGTGTGGAGTAAAAATAGGAGAGAATGAAGAACATTCATGCTGAAATAATGGAACATTTCCGTGCAGTATTTGCAATCTTTCGAGAGTCTTGTTGTTGGTAATGTTTTGCCGGGAATACACGTGTATAGAATTAACAAAGTGATGAGCAGCATTAGTATTTGTAGTATGTTTGAAGTAAATTTGCATAAACTAAAAATAGATTTAGTGTCAATACTGATTATTCCGATGATTGGCTAAGTCAGCATATTTTTGCCCAAAAGTATTCAATTTAAGTTTTGGGGGTAGGATATATTTTTTCTTTGATATTAAATTGTAGACTACTTACAAAACATGGTCCAAAAGATTAATTTAATCTCTGAACTACACACTGTATAGTGCCACCAGATTAGGTAAATTTTTCTGGTCAATTCGCGCTGAACTGACAGGCACAAATTTTGTCTTAAGTCATGCATCGCTTAATTTGTCCATCTAAAAGAAAAACAAGAATTCACTTGGCAAAACCACAAGATTCGACGTTTCATCAACTAAATGTTGACTTCCTCAGGAATATCTATAATGCTTTCAGGAAAGACAGTTGAGACTGATATCTGGGTTGATAGATAGTTTGTCTATCAATGTTAAGTTTCAAAGGTGTTATGGATGATAAGAAAGATGTATACTATTGTGTTGCTAACTGCTAAAAACTGACCAGATATAACAATAATACAGTTTGACTGAGTTAATGGATGGTTTAATACTTCAGTCATAATGATGTCATGCATCTGATCACGAATCAGAAGAGTCTAGGTTCGAGTTCTGCTGGAGGGTGCTTGTTATCTTCTCTGTAGAAGCTTTCTGGCAATGATCTGGCACACTGTCTGATCATGACGTCAAATCATCCTGCTCCCCACTGGTCATGGGCTTTTCTCCTGCACTTGACTGAGCCTGAACACCCTCCTCGAGATGGTCATCATAAATAGGAGTAATTCCAGGGCATATGAAAGCTCATGGGCTTCACTGGGTCAAGTCATCCTGCTCCCCACTGGTCATGGGCTTTTCTCCTGCACTCAACTGAGTTCGAACACCCGCCTCGAGATGGTCATCATGAATAGGAGTAATTCCAGGGCATATGACATATATGCCCTGGATTTCAAGGACAAAGACCAATAGAAAGCTCATGGGTTTTACCACGTCAAATCATCCTGCTCCCCACTGGTCATGGGCGTTTCTCCTGCACACAACTGAGTCCGAGATCAGAAATGCTGGGAAGGCCATGTTAAATACTGTCAATAGATCATGAAATGCAAGATGCACATTGCAAGAGATTATAGGACAAATAGAGACCAACAGAAAGAGAAGTGAAAATAACTTTCTCAGAGAAAATACAACAGTAATGGAGCTATGGGGTCTCGATTCTTTTAAGTGACACCATGCCTCTCTTGGGGTCAAAGGAGCAAATTATTGATTCTCCCTGGGAAAATGCATTATCAAAAAATCACTTTTATTTTCCTGTTCATATTCAAATCTCAGCTTAATATTACGCACTTACTGTTCCTCAAATTTACCAACCTCAAAAGGTTACCTTGAGAATACCCAGAGCTGGTAAATCGACGGTGAATCGAATATTGTCCCTTAATTCAAGTCGTAGAACTACCATGATCAATCACTGTTAGTCTGCTCATCATACAATTACAGAGATTCCAGCTCATGTTAACCGGAGACTCGTGTCAAAGGTAGCACTGGCCTACGAGTATTTGCCTCGCGACTACTGCGTTGTTTCCAAACTTTTAAAAACTTAAAAACTTTCTTTACAATTTTGTTAAAAGGAATTCTAAATTTGACCTCTTCTAAATATATTGCCCCGTCTGAGTGGTCTTTTATCTAAACTGTTTTTTCTGAAATGTCTGTGAATCAGAGAAGAGCATGAGTTACCAGGAAATTTGGTTTTAGTGTTGAATAGACAAGGTATTGACTTATTTGAGATTCTGTTACCCAGGAGGAGGTCTGCATTGAAAGAATGTTACAATTTAATTGATTTGAGGGTATTTTTAGACTCGGAAATGCTTCAACAAGCTATGTGTGTGACCTTAATATCAAACAGTCAAGACTGGATTTAGGAACATTTTGTAGAGAAGGCTACTATTTATTCTTTTGCATCCTACAGCACGTCTTTAGCTCTTTAAAGCTAAACATATGGTATGTTTCATCACAAATTAAATCTTTGTGGAGCATTATACACGATATATGACTCCAGAGGGTTACAGTAAAACATTGCAATTGCATGTATCTACAAGTATTTTTTCAATCAATGATAGCAGAATAACATGCTGTAGTCAAGAGTAATATACAATTCACTGACCAGAGAAAGCTATTGAGCTTCCTAAATACAATTGATATAAACCTCGTTATACCAAGAATTATATGTAACATTTAATTTTATTTTTCTTGTTGGTTCCTTCCTTGGTTTTCTAGTCAACAGTTCAGTGGTGGAATCGCCTACCCAAGACTTACTTATCTTGAGCTAGACTGACTTAGAGTCCAATAAAAATTAAGCTGGGCCCCATTCCACACAGCAATCTTAACAGTTTATTGTAAATGATTTTAAAATTGGATACATGCTCCCAATCACTGAAATAGGTGTGATGCTATCTGTGTGAAATGCAAAAAATAAACTGTAAATCATTGTAAGTATGAATGCCTAATTAAATAACGCTGTATTCCTTTAGTCCTGGCAAATGCAAACAGATATATTTCAACTTTCAAATAGCCAGTGTCTCTGAGGGTTTACTGAAGAATATTCTGTTGATTTCCAAATGCTTTCCGAATATAAGCTGAATGCATTTATTTGAAAGTGTAATGTTTCCAAAGGTTCAAGAATATTTTCAAGATTGTGTCAGAAAGTTTGGAATGCAGTTTTTTCTATTTTATGGCATGGGGGTCCCAAAATAAATTAGAATATTCAAGAGTCTGTAAAACCAACAAACATGCTATATCTTTATGTATTATTCATGGCATGTACTTAATTGTATGTGCCGAATATTTATCATTCCATAAGTTGTTTTTTGAAAACACCGACTTTGATCACATATCTAACTTTAAAATTGGGAGAGTAGCAGAGATTGGTTGTAACTTAGATGGTTTTCTGAAACTGAGTCCAGGACTGTAACAACCTCCACAATGAGTATCCATAGTTTTATTTCTTTTCTCTCAGATAAAGTACATTCCCATGATAGCCTCATCACATTCTGCGAAGTAATTGGTTTTGAACCTGAACACTCTCCAGACAAACAAATGTTTCCAGAAAGTTGCTTTAGGTGCCAATTAAATCGGTCTTTGGCAGTCTGTTGTTCCATTGTGAACCTTCTCTTACAAAGTTGAATTTTTGTTACAACATCTTTTGGTAAAAGAAAAGTTACAGCAGCAGTATTGGGAATAGTTAAGAACATTATCTAAGTCTTGAAGGGACTGTTTAAGACTAGAAGGTGAGAGTATTTTCTTCCAAGTCAGTATGGTGTTGTTCAGATCTTACATACTGAGACATATTTTGCTTGGGTAATCCTTCAAGAAATTCAGATGGCTGACAATATATTTATGTTTGATGGTCGTGTCAATGAAGGTATTACGGTTTCTTCTTGTAAATGTTGTTAGTTTCAGTTTCTTTCCAAACTTCATCAATACATGTTTGAAATTTGGTCTGAGGACAAGGTGACCTGGCGCTGCAGAGGAGAAAGTCAAGATGCTGGAAGGTGATGAGGATTGAATATTGGTTGGTTAATGTCAGTCACTGGACCACTGTGCTTCATCAGACTCTCCTTGTCCAGTCTAATGGTCAATCATAGTGTCTTAACATTGACAACTCTGGACATTGCTCGGCTTCCTGGCTTCCTTGGACACAGTCCATGCCTGGCCTGCCTGATCAATATGTCTGCTGTTAAAGTCCTTCTCTCACATCACCATCAACGGAGGCCTGGCTACTAACCGATGCCATCTTCACATGTTAATGCAGCTTTAACAGAGGTAACCAGGGGCTTCTTTTGCTCTTAGACTAGTTTCTGATTGCATATCCATTTATAAAATATAAGAATTGTTTGATAACATGTATGCTGGTACACTGTAGTGACATGAATCTTTATGTGGTTATGTCTGCTGGTCAGCCATTATAACATGAATATGAGTGTGATGATGTTGTACCTTGCCTAGTTCATCAGCAGGGTTTGTTCTTGTGTGCTGGACCGTCAACTTGCCGGTCAGTATGGTCATGTTACACTAACATATCATCATGAACTGACACTGCTTCAGTCGTCCTGGATGACCATTTACTGTGGCATTATTCAGATAATGATTAAAAAAGGGTACTTGTTCATTGACATGCTCTCCTGCAACATGTGTCTTATCAAATGAATTATAAAAGTTAAAACATTTTATTATCTTAACATGATTGTTCATCTGTTCAGTTTCAAGTCATGATGATTTACCAATGCTGATATTTGTGCCGTGATTACTTACACTCATGTTCATCTTGTTAATCTTGTTATAATAATAATAATAATAATAGTAAACTTATAGATTTATAAGATCAGGAGAAGGCTTGGTGGAAGAGGTGTGTCTTCATATTTTGTTTAAAACTGTCAAAAGAAGGAGAGAGATGCAAGGCAAGAGGAAGCCTATTTCACTCTGCAGCAGCAAACAAAAGAGGTGATTTTTCACCAAAACGGGACAGTTTGACTTTCAGTGTTTCCAGCTGTGCCTGATTTCTGATCTGAGATACCTCTTTGGTTGATATGTCATTATAAGAGCTCGTAGAGATAAGACGGGGCTGAATCTGATATACACTTGTATGCGAAATACAGTGCGTGATTCTCTGCTTCACAGGCAACCAGTGGAGTTCATTTAAAATAGACCATTGCAGTAGTAGATCTTGGACATGGCTAATGACAAACAGAATAGTTTAGTCGATTCAGCTGTAAGACTTATGACTAGTTCATGGTCATGTTGGGATGTTTTACTCCAGTTCATGGTCGCTTTGTGATGACATGCTCTAGTTCAAGGTCATGTTGTGATATCATAATCGAGTTCATGACATACTTTAGTTAATAGTAATGTTGTGATGTTTTACTCTAGTTCATGGTCATGTTGTGATGTTTTACTCTAGTTCATGGTCATGTTGTGATGTTTTACTCTAGTTCATGGTCATGATGTGATGACATACTCCAGTCTATGTCTATGTTCATGATGTGATGACATACTCCAGTCTATGTCTATGGTCATGATGTGATGACATACTCCAGTCTATGTCTATGGTCATGATGTGATGACATACTCCAGTCTATGGTCATGATGTGATGACATACTCTAGTCTATGTCTATGGTCATAATGTGATGATGACATACTCCAGTCTATGGTCATGATGTGATGATGACATACTCCAGTCTATGTCTATGGTCATGATGTGATGACATACTCCAGTCTATGGTCATAATGTGATGATGACATACTCCAGTCTATGGTCATGATGTGATGACATACTCCAGTCTATGTCTATGGTCATAATGTGATGATGACATACTCTAGTCTATGTCTATGGTCATAATGTGATGATGACATACTCCAGTCTATGTCTATGGTCATAATGTGATGATGACATACTCCAGTCTATGGTCATGATGTGATGACATACTTCAGTCTATGTCTATGGTCATGATGTGATGACATACTCCAGCCTATGGTGATGATGTGATGACATACTCTAGTCTATGTCTATGATCATAATGTGATGACATACTCCAGTCTATGGTCATAATGTGATGACATACGTGTACTCTAATATCATAATGATGACATCCTATTTTGATGTGACCATTTACAAAAGCTGACACACCAACAAAACTCATCATGCAGCACATAATATACTGAGCATTTTCTCATTATAAGATATAAATTGAATGCTAAAATGACTATTCGGAGATTGACAGTTTATTAATGTTATAGACCTATAATATTGTTCCCCTTGAAAGCAAAATCAATACATGTTCCTTGTTACTGGTGAACCCTTGACCTGTTATCATTAATGATGTCAATATCTGACTATGTCTCTGTGTCATTAGTGTGGCCAGGATGGCATGCAATAACTTTAAATCAATACAGAATGGCTAGACAAAATGGCGGATATCAACTGCCAAGTCAAATGAAAAGGCAATGCTTTCAGGATAGATGCCAGCATTAGTTTAATCCAATAGAAATAACCTTTTTAAATGAAATACTTTTTATCAGTGGTCATTATGTGAAGAACATGAACATCATCTCAAGGAATATTTGTACTACCGGTATGCTTTAGAACCAGCTCAGTACAAATATCAAAAGCGTTTTTTTTTCAAAATATGATGGTTAGTATTCTTAAGTAATTATGGAACATGGTTTGTAGAATAGTCAAACATATAGTTTGGTTTGAATTGAAATGATGTTTTACATTGTAAGGACAATATTTCAGCCATAATGCAATGTGATGTGCAGGGTGCTCAACAAGTCCATAAGAGAGATTGAAGGAAAGAAAGATGAAAGCAAAATATCCCACTTTGTTTGACAAACATTGGGTTACTGGGGCTTCAGTCTATCTGAGTGACACCATGTCACACCGCAGAAGCTCTGAAAGGTGGTTTCATTTGAACAGGAGTTGCAGAGAAAGGTTGATATAGCTGAAACACTGCTGAAGATTGTGTGGATTCTCTGATTCCGATGGTATAAAGGTAAGATCTGGGATAAATCAACTTATTTCAGCTAACATCTGCTTCTTGGCCATGGACGTTCTTGCATTCCATAACATGGGATTTACTTGATAACAACATTCAAATCTACTACAAATGGACCAATGAAGTCAGTCATGCAGAGTAACCTCATTTGTTCTGTGAATCATGGTACTCACTCAAGTCATCGGTGAATAATCTCCCAATTCAAACTGTTGTTTTTGCTTCGTCAGTTTAGCCAAAATTAATTCTCAGAGATGGACTTTTATATTAATTTGAGCAAAACTTATTTTTATAATATTTACCTTGAATATGTGATCAATTAATGTGTTTGGACTTTTGTTTTGATCTTTCTAAGTTGATTGGATAAAATGAATGCAAATCCAGGTTCACCAGATCCTGCAAATATTGGGATCTGCAAGAATATAAATGATCCATTTAAGCAATGGTATTGGCAGACAGAAGGTAAACACAGAAATTGTTATCCTTAGTCTGGCCAAAGAGCTGGGAAGCAGGGGCTGTCTTAACCTGTATTGATGACTAAAGTGGTGTGTAGCCTCTAAGCTTTAAGCTCGGTCAGCTATCTGAAGGTTTGCTGCCTCATCTGCAAGAAGGATCAGGTTTGATTCTTTGTCTCAGAAGGTCTTTGAAGTTTTAACCTGTGTTGATGACTAGAGTGGTGCGTTGCCTCTAAGCTTTAAGCTCGGTCACCTATCTGTAGGTCTGCAGGTACAGCCTATGCCTTATCTGCTAGAAGGATCAGGTTTGATTCTTTTGTCTCAGAAGGTCTTTGAAGTTTTAACCTGTATTGATGACTAGAGTGGTGTGTAGTCTCTGAAAGCCTTAAGCTGGGTCATGTATCTAAGTCTGCTGGAACAGCCTCCACCTGATATATGCAAGAAGGATCCGGTTTGATTCTTTTGTCTCAGAAGGTCTTTGAAGTTTTGACCTGTATTGATGACTAGAGTGGTGTGTAGTCTCTAAGCCTTAAGCCAGGTCACCTATGTTTAGGTCTGTTAGCATTGTCTCTGTCTCATATGCAAGAATGTATTGGTTTGAATCTTTGCCTAAGGGGGGTACTTGAAGTCTATAATATCATGTGGTAGGGGGAGATGAGTCTGATCCAAATGTTGGATGTTGATACTGGATTGTTTCAAATGTCTAGATTTGATTTATATTGTCAACATCCAATAAAATATTCTCAAACTGATGTGGACAAAACTTGCAATCTTCGCTGAACATTGTGACAAGACACTGAGTAGTGTGTCACCCTTGATTCTTATGAGCTGAAGTCCCACCTGGGTCAAATGGTAATGATTTTACTTGCTGTCACTTTTAGTCTTGATCTTCTTTCTTTGAAATCCATCTCTTGATGTTTTCACTTGTATAAAGTTATATTTTTATCTTGTACCAATATGTGTATTTAACCCTGTTTTGTGTTTCCTTTGTCAAATCTCAGTCTGCAGTCAGTGATTCCCTGGACTGTAAGACGAATAATCCATCTTACACGGACCAGGAAACTTCATGTTTGGACATGACTACAAATAAGTCAAATCCAAGAACCTTTTGAATTGACACTTGGCTAGATCATCTTGTTTCAGACACATAGATCAGTCTGCTGATAAGAATCTGCTTTGTGATAAACCTACACTTTACGATCTGGCAGATATCTGAACAATGTCATGAGGAGCATTCATCTGTACTGTGTCACAATGTCTGTGAGTGTTTGGTCCCTGGATCTGAGTGACAATCAATAGAGAAATACACTTGGTTCCAGCACGCCTGAATTTGACTGTTTGGATTCATGGTTATTGGCTTCGTTGACTCTCGAGGACGGTGCTTGACTCTCAATGGCCAAACACTCTCATCAGTTCCATTAGAAGGGATTATTGAAGTTCTGTCAAAAGCGCTTGTGCCCCAGTTACTAAATTTGGTTCTGAAGGTCAATTTTTATGGGCAATAGCTACAGGGGTTAATCCAGCAGCCAATGGTCTCTCTGCAAAGTCGTGTAATTGTCAGAAGCGGGTTTTCAGCGAATTATATCCAACCAATTAAAACACTGAAAGGAATTACAGAAGATAATGTCTCTCAGCAGTGTTGTGTGAAAGCTGGTTTTGCTTGGAACTAATTACTGCACTGGGACAGTTTATCAGAAATAATTAATTGGGTAATTATCTTGGAAATAAACAGAGGTGCAAAAGTAAGAATACCAACCCTACCAACATAGTTTGTCAAACCTGAACAGTTTTAATATGAAGACATGTCAATATCTTTCATTTCAAGGCACCATAATTAATATTAATCAGCATTATGTCACACATTTTGATGACATTGGTATAACTTCTTTTAGCCTTGAATTTAAGTGATTGAACACTGCACAAAAATATACTAAAGGACAAAAGTTCCTGTGCATTAGGAATATCAAAATAGTGTTCGTGTATGATAACGCACACGTATAAT
>JAUELE010237425.1:0-11613 GCA_031471655.1 Diodora aspera
TCATTTGTTGATCTTATTTATTGCTTAGCAAAAACGGAGCTGCGGTGAGCTTGCATATGAGCATTATAAGACATAAAGCACAATATGATTATCTGATCATTACGTGATACATTGTTGCTTTAAACACTATTATTAAATGCATATAAGTAATTATTTATTTGGTAGAATTGATATTTAGCACTAAGTGCACATGTTTATAAATTTATCAACATTCAATAGCACCCAGACTATGTTATATTCTTCAGGTACATAATTACAAAGCTAAATTCTACCATAACTATCCGGTTTGCCGGATCCTGATTTACAATTGAGAGGTGATCAAATCCCCAATAACAATGGATCTGTTTACAAGTGTACAAACACAGTGGAGGCGCGGACCCGAACGATTCTTCATTGGTTGCAAATGCCAGTATTCGGCAATTTTGCAATTCATGACGGTCAACTGTCAGCATACACACCTGACACTATTCAGTGTTCACGCTTCTTTCACTATCACACATCGTTGTCATGTCTTCAAATCTATACCACAGATTGTCCTCCCGATTTTTTAAACGCCGAGATTCACGCTGATTTATGCGATATACAAAAGGGATTCCCCAGGGTAATATGTAGCTATAAATAGATCTCGCATCTACGCACACATTCTAATGACGTCACAAATTGGTTCCGGGCCACAACGGCGCATTGCTACATTGTAGAACATAGCGTTTGCACAGCGAATTGCTATGATTATTATTCCTCGGCGGGGGGCGGGGGGGGGGGAGTTGGCGCCTCCCTTGTTAAATCGTCACACGTCAGCGAGAACTAAATGGTGAGTGATTTAACACTGGCAACCAGTACGACGTATAATTATCATTACGTAATGAGAATTTCCGCAGATTATCCACACTAATACAAATTTGAGACACTCGGCGTTTCAGCGTTTTATTAACAAAATACTCATCTCTAAAAACAATGTAATGCTATTTGAATTAACACTACCTCTTATTACATATGAAAGGTCTTGCGTCAACAACCAACAAAATAAATTTCGTTCTCGAAAGCTTAAACGGTCGTTGTCAAACAGCTGAAACAGTTTGCATTGCTGAAGCTTATATGCGGAAGACAGCATGTGAGTGCTTGCTGATGAAATGAAAGTTAGTACACAATATTGTTATGTTTACAGTGATTACGAATGTTTATGAAATACGATGTTTATCTATATACCATGAGCGAATGAGTTTTAAACGTTACCCTCAGTGGCGGATCCAGGGGGTGGGGGGGGTCCAGACCCCCCCCCCCCCCCCTTTGAAAATCAAATACGGAACATTTTATAGTAAAGGGTCCTCGAACCCCGGATGGGACTGAAATGTTGCATGTTGGACCCCCTCCCTTTCCAAAATCCTGGATCCACCCCTGACCCTTGTCCTGTGTTTTAAGTATGTTATAAAGTCGATTGCATCTGGAATATCCCTGAACATTTGCTCTTAAAAAGCATTGAATAAAATATGAATGATTAAAATTCGTATAACTCAAACATTCTAAGAAGTCTAAAAGGCCTTACTTGCAACGAGGAAAGAAAAGATAACAGTAAAATATCTTTTGAAGTGACTGCTGTTTAAGTATAAGAAACTTCACCGAGATCATGGGCAGTTCATCTTTTGGGGTCTGTTTCACAAAGCGATCTTAGCGCTAAGTTGATCGGAAACTCTTAAGATAAACTTTTTAAACCTAGTTTTAACCATCATTTCAGTTGAAAAAAAACTTTAGGCTGTATAACTTGTCCTAAAATCACTCCCAGAAATTTGCATAAATATTTGTGATGTTGGTTTTAAAATTAACCGAGTCGCTAAGATTGATCTTAACTAAGATCACTTTGTGAAACAGGGCCCTTGCTTGGACACCCAGAATTACCAAATGTAATTTTCAGCGCTTTTTATTAAAACGAAAAACCAACATAACTTGGAGTTAAATGTTTTGTTTCAACGATTGAAAAGTGAACACTTTAGTATAAAAAATAATATATGGGGATTTGGCATTCATGAATTGAAGCCCTGAACTTTGACCTTGTTGATGACAGGGGACACCACTTGGTCTGTACAACCAGTGTGGGGCGTTTATCTGCCGCCTTGAACTTTGAATGCTTGTGAGGTTAATGCTTTCATGTCAAACCTGTCTCTCAGCTAATATGTATTATGGCTTAGACTACATAAGCAAAGGGTGAAAATGGCTTTCATTTTCCGCGCTCCGTTTATCCGTTTTGTTGAAAGTGGCTTTTAATAATCTCCTTTAAGAGATGTCCGTCTTCGCCTGAACATGAAGAACAGCACGATACCACAGACCACGATCAAGATGGCGGCAGCAACACAAAGTCCTGCAATGGTAGGGACAAACTGCACGGTTCCGGAATACTCCTTCAATATGGCTGGTCCAGAAGTTGGATCTGAAAACAATAGCAATTTAATTAGTGCTTTATCCCGTTCTGTGTCCATTCTGGGAAATCACGTGAAAACACAGAGTTTGACTTCAGGAGAGACACTAACAACAAAGAAGGGTTGGACCGAAACAATATCGAATCCCGCATATCTGATATTTCTAAAATAAAACGCTCATTATCAAGCTTACTCAAAAGCAAATCCTTTATCATACTGACTGACCATAACATTACTGACCACATCTGACCACAACATTACTGATCACATCTGACCAAATCTGACCATAACATTACTGACCACATCTGACCATAACATTACTGACCACATCTGACCATAACATTACTGACCACACCTGACCAAATCTGACCATAACATTACTGACCACATCTGACTATAACCATGGCATAAGGCGCTTTCTGAAATATTACAATTTGTCTCATTTGTCTCATTTGCCTAGCCTGGGGTCATATTGTGTTCGTTCAATTCTGGAGACAAACGTTTATCAACTGTTGCTTTTGGGTACACTTGATAGTTGGATTTGCTATCGGGTATACCTGATCACAGAGGATTTGTGCTTTTGATACACTTGATAATGGAGGATTTGCTTTTAAATGCACTTGATAATGGATAATTTCTATGGATGCACTTACAAAGGATTTGTTTTTGGTATGCATATACATGATAATGAAGGATTTGCTTTTGGTTAAGCTTCATAATGGATAATGCCCATGTATACACTTCATATGGATAATTTCTATTAATACAGTTGATAATACAGGATTTCCTTTTGTATTTGCTTGATAAAGCAGGATTGATTAGCTTTTGGATTAGTTTGATAATAGATAATGTCAATGGATACACTTGATAATGAATAAACTTGATGATCAAGGATTTGCTTCTCTGTATGCACGTATTAGATAATATTCCTGATATGATTATCTTATGGATATACTAATAATCTTACTATATACTAGATAATCAGCATCTTATTTGGGGTATACTTGATAATCAACATCTTATTTGGGGTATACTTGATAATCAACATCTTATTTGGGGTATACTTGATAATCAACATCGTATTTGGGGTATACTTGATAATCGTTGTTTTGGTATTTAGAATGTTATGGTCAGATGTGGTCAGTAATGTGATGATCAGATATGGTCAGTAATGTTATGGTCAGATGTGGTGAGTAATGTTGTGGTCAGATGTGGTCAGCAATGTTATGGTCAGATGTGGTCAGTAGTATCGAAATTACCTGAGGCAGGTTTCATGTAGGGATTCTTCGTGTCCACTTTGAATACAGTCCAAACCGTCGTGTCTTCTGTTGTCGCACGTTTCTTACGTGCATTACTGACGACACAAGGCTATAACGTAATAAAACATGAATGAATTGTTAATATACATGGAAGTATTGATTACAAAGAGTAATATTGAGTATAGCTTCCTCACATGGTATTAAACCACTGAACGTTTCATGTCGGTTTACCTACAGAGATTAATATTGAGTATAGCTTCCTCACATGGTATTAAACCACTGAACGTTTCATGTCGGTTTGCCTACAGAGATTAATATTGAGTATAGCTTCCCCTACATGGTATTAAACCACAGAACGTTTCATGTCGGTTTGCCTACAGAGATTAATATTGAGCATAGCTTCATCACATAGTATTAAACCACAGAACGTTTCATGTTGAGTTACCTACAGTGAGTGAGTGAAATGGCTTTTTACATTGCAGGGTCAATATTTCAGCCATAGCGCAATGTGATGTGTAAGAGGCACACCAGGAAAAGGGACAACACAGGATAGTAAGAAATAGAAAGTAAAAGATCCCCATTTTAGTTGTACGACAATCTTTGGGTTACTGAGGCCCTATTCTATCCAAGTGACGCCACATCACTCCCCGGAAGCCCCACGGGGTGATTTACCTACAGAGATTAATATTGAGTAAGGCTTCTTCACATGTTATTATCCACTGACCGCTTAAGGCTTAATACCATATGAGGAAACTATACTTAATATTAATCTTTAGGGAACTCGACATGAAACATTCAATGGTTGAAAACCATGTGAGGAAGGTATACTCAATATACATTCCCGCAGGCAAATCGACCTAAAGTTCAATACCATGTGAGAAAGCTATATCTAGTAGCGCTGGCGATGGGTGCCTTACCCTGAGGGCACAGGTTCGAATCCCGCATTGAGCTTAACCTCAAACAGTGGCAGAATAGCTACTTTGCAAGAATATGTAATCCCAAATAATACAAATACTGTTGTATTTGATGATTTTCTAAACTGTCACTGAATATTCACTTCAGCACACTGATGGAGCAAGATGCCCACTCAGTACGAACGATCTTACAAGGGCATGTGTTTCTTGAGTTGATAATGTATGCCTGGTGTGTGTACGTGTTGGTTCAAAAGTGGCAATATTAAATGTACATGTTTTTTTTCTTAACCACATTATGACTAGATATTAGTATTGCCCAGGAAAATTAAGAAAATGTAAACTTACCACATCACAGGCGGTGCGGTTGACACAGATTTTGACAGTAACATAAGTGACAACTCGATCCGACGTGTCGAAGGCGATGGCAGAGTACTTGAAAGTCAAAGTTGTCCTGTTTATGGCAACAGCCCCGATCTCGTTTCGTATCGGTCCCAGAATTCCTGCCGCTTCAGGTACTACACATCTAAAACAAACATGTTTCCAAATGAGTCTTCTTTGTGTATTTGTAGTGCTTTATAGGTCGCTGTCAGAGATATTTCATCTCAATCACCACAAAATGATCGATATAGTGGGCACTCAGAATTCCTAAATCACCACCATTATAACACGGATGAAGGGTTTCAAACAGTTGTAACAGTGACGGCGGAATCAATTTCAGAAGGGGGTGGGGTGCTCGAGGCTTCAAGGAGTTGTTGTCGACAGGTACTACAGAGTAAACACAAAAATGAAAAAAAGCCATATTAGGACGTGCTTACTATACCCTCTGAACCAAGTAACTTACGTAAAGTGATCAAATCACAAAAGAGTTGTCTACCCTGGACCATACTGAGAAATACAAACATCAAACTTGAAAGTGATAGTCTGAAATTAAAGAGCACAACTTGAACTTTATACTTGAAAATGAAACATAATTAATATCCATTATCCACTGATGGTACTGATGCTCTTATTCCGGACTGAGTCCATGAACTTCACTATGACAACAGTTTGTGTGCCACCAACAGAACCGATGAATCATTCTATAATGTTAAATCTAAATGCAATCTGTTACCCGAAATTAGATTACTCACTTATCCGTACCAATTCACACCTATAATTTCAGATAAATTCACCAGACGGTTAAAAGTTGATGAACGAATTACGATGTGCTTGTTGATGATATATTGGCTGATGGTACAGTGGGATAGGATGATAGACTGAACAGCTAAACGACTGACCATCTCAAAAGTATCGCACTTAAATATCACTGTTATCAGAAGAACTGTCACCGCCAAGAGAGTCAACAACAGACTAAGTTCAAGTCATTTCGATCCTGGAAATCCAGTGTATAATGACACTGTCAACGGTCTGTCATATACCCTAGAATCACACCTATTCACGACGCTCGTCTCAAGGCGGGCGTTTTGACCCATCAGTGAAGCTTCCATAGCAAAAGCTTGCGTCCAATCACGTGATGCTTCTCTCCGACACGTTTCCTGTTACATCTCTTGACACCCACTGATCTGCAACTGCATGACACGTTTCCTATAACATCTCTTGACACCAACGGATCTCCAAATGCATGACACTGATCTTCAACTGATCTCCAACTGCATGACAGTTTCCTGTAACATCCCGTGACACTCACTGATCTGAGATTGCATGACACGTTTCCTGTAACGGTTCTTGACACTCACTGATCTCAAACCGTATGACACATTTCCTGTAACGTATATGGACACCGACTGATACTCCACTGCATGACACGTTTCCTATAACATCTCTTCACACCCACTGATCTCCAACTGCATGGCAGGTTTCCTGTAACATCTCTTGGCACCCACTGATCTTCAACGGCATGGCACGTTTCCTGTAACATCTCTTGACACCCACGGATCTCCAAATGCATGACACTGATCTTCAACTGATCGACAAGTTTTCTGTAACATATCTTGACACCCACTGATCTCGACATTCATGACACGTTTCCTGTAACATCTCTTGACACCCACTGATCTGCAACTGCATGACACGTTTCATGTAACATCTCTTGACACCCACGGTTCTCCAACTGCATGACATGTTTCCTGTAACATCCCGTGACACTCACTGATCTGCGACTGCATGACACGTTTCCTGCAACATCCCTTGACACTCATTGACCTTCAACTGCATGACACGATCTGTAACTTTAGAATCGTTTTCTGCAACGTCTGTTGACACCCACTGATCTGAAACTGCGTGACAGGTTTCCTGTAACATCTCTTGACACTCACTAATGTCCAACTGCATGACACGTTTCCTGTAACATCTCTTGACACCCACTGATCTGCAACTGCATGGCAGGTTTCCTGTAGCATCCCTTGACACCCACTGATCTGCAACTGCATGGCAGGTTTCCTGTAACATCTCTTGACACCCACTGATCTGCAACTGCATGACACGTTTCCTGTAGCATCCCTTAACACCCACTGATCTGCAACTGCATGGCAGGTTTCCTGTAACATCTCTTGACACCCACTGATGTCCAACTGCATGACACGTTTCCTGTAACATCTCTTGACATCCAATGATCTACAACTTTAGAATCGTTTTCTGCAACGACTGTTGACACCCACTGATCCGAAACTGCGTGACAGGTTTCCTGTAACATCTTTCGACATCCTGTGATCTGCAACTGCATAACACGTTTTCTGTAACATCTACTGACACCCACTGATCTGAAACCGCATGACAAGTTTCCTGTAACATCTCTTGACACCCAATGATCTCCAACTGCATGAAACGTTTCCTGTAACATCTCTTGACACCCAGTGATCTCCAACTGCATGAAACGTTTCCTGTAACATCTCGTGACACCCAGTGATCTCCAACTGCATGACATGTTTCCTGTTACATCTCTTGACACTCAGTGATCTCCAACTGCATGGCACGCTTCCTGTAACATCTCTTCACACCCATTGATCTCCAAATGCATGACACATTTCCAGTAACATCTCTTGACACCTACGGATCTCGAACTGCATTACATGTTTCCTGTAACATCTCTTGACATTCACTGATCTGCAACTTTAGACACGTTGCCTGTAACATCTCTTGACACCCACTGATCTCTAATTGCATGGCACGTTTCCTGTAAGATCTCTCGACACCCACTGATCTGAAACTACATTAAACGTTTTCTGTAACATCCCTTGACACCCACTGATCTCCAACTGCATGACACGTTTCCTGCAACATCTCTTGACATCCACTGGTCGTCAACTGTCCATTGATCTCCAAATGGATGACACATTTCCAGTAACATATCTTGACACCTACGGATCTCTAACTGCATTACATGTTTCCTGTAACATCTCTTGACATCCACTGATCTGCAACTTTAGACACGTTTCCTGTAACATCCCTCGACACCCACTGATCTTCAACTGCATGACACGTTTCCTGTACCATCCCTTGACACCCATTGGTCTCCAACTGCATGACACGTTTCCTGCAACATCTCTTGACATCCACTAGTCTTCAAAGGCATTACACGTTTCCTTAACATCTCTTGACACCCACTATTGTCCAACTGCATGACACTGATCTTCAGCTGATCTCCAACTGCATGACATGTTCCCTGTTACATCCCTTGACACTCACTGATCTGCGACTGCATGATACGTTTCCTGTAACATCCATTGACATTCACTGATCTGTAATTTTAGACACGTTTCCTGTAACATCTCTTGACATTCAACGATCTGCAACTGCATGACACGTTTCCTGTAACATCCCTTGACATCCACTGATCTGCAACTTTAGACACGTTTCCTGTAACATCCCTTGACATCCACTGATCTGCAACTTTAGACACGTTTCCTGTATCATCCCTTGACACCTACTGATCTGAAACTGCAGGACCCGTTTTCTGTAACATCTCTTCACACCCACTGATCTCCAACTGCATGACATGTTTCCTGTAACGTCTCTGAACACCCACTGATCTGCAACCCGTTCCTTCTGGAAAAAAACCCCGACTTCATCTCCTGTTATCATTTGTGTCGAATTGTTGGAAAATAGTTAATTTTCCACAGACGAAAAAATTCTTTCATGCACATAAAACCTTTCCATTGTCACATGAAATACTCGCTTATAGCGGTATCCATAATAGTGCAAGCCTTTACATAAACAATACTTTGACACCACCATTGAATGTTAAGTCTCCATGTTCTTTGTCAGTATGCGCAATGACATTTCCTATTACATTTCGCACTATTATTTTTTTTTAAATGGCTCGCGCTTCTCGACCGTAAAAGATTTTGAGATCACCCCTAGACTATTTTTCTTGACCTGGCTAGTTCTCTTCTGTGAACGATACTTTAGTTTTGATCCTGGTAGCTATTGCCGAGTGTTTACAATGCAAACAATGACCTTCTGTCAAGTATTATTATTGTCAAGTAGTTAGTACACTGTAGAGCGTATTTTGTCATATATTAAACCGTTATAAGCATTCATTCTTTACTGAATTATTTTCAAGAAATCATCATTAAAGTTTGGTCGGAACAGGTACCCATTAACTAAATTTTATCAAACTATCTTTGATTTAAAAAATGTTACCGTTACTATATGACATCCATGCCACATTAACACGCTTTGACGAAACTATTTTTTTTACTAATAGGTACATGTAACCCATTGAACTGGTTTCCAAGTATGCTGACCTAGCTTTTGAAATCTCTCGCCTGCATCCCCAGTACACAGTTGTCCGACTCCCCATTGTTCTTGGTGCCCTTGGTTTGGCTCCTCCTGATCTGAGAAATCCCCGAGAGCACATCCTTTCGGACAGCCTGTGCAATGCAGGAGGCTGCTATGGTGGGGAGTCTCCATATTTTGCTCAAGGTTCTTGGCGTGTTCGACTAGGCAGCGCTTCTTGGGAGTCAGTTCCATTCACTGTCTGGGTTGCGTGTAGAGGAGGCACAACATTCCGAAATAACAGAAAGAAATGTTAACTAGTGAAAAGCTTGCCCGAAGAGGTACGTCTTCAGGAGAGTTCTAAAGGATGGGAGGCATGGTGCTTGACGAATATTCAGCGGAAAACTGTTCCATTCAGTTGATGCTGCATATGAAAAGGAACGTTGGTCATAGCTGACAGTTTTCACCTTTGAAACACAAAGTAGATTTTGAGATTCTGATGTAACTGTCCTTGCTGGAGTATAATGCTGTAGAAGATCACAGAGGTAACCAGGGGCTTTTCTGGACATACATTTGTATGCCAAGCACAGAACTTCGAAGGAGATTCGCTGTCGCACAGGCAACCAGTGCAGCTCTTGGAGAACAGGAGAGATGTGGTCATGTTTACGGCAGAGGATTACAATTCTAGCTGCAGTGCTCTGAATTCTCTGCAATATATTGATGATAACGTGAGGTTATCCAGACAGAAGGCTACTACAATAATCAATCTTGGAAATTACAAGTGAGAGAACCAATATAGTTGTTGACTCTTTGATGAGATAGTTTCGTATATTGCCAATGTTCCGTAATTGAAGAAAACTCTTTCGGTTCAAGTTGTTGACATGGCCACTGAGGGAAAGTTAATGATCCATGATTACACCCTAGTCTTTAATAGAAGATGAGAACTGAATGCTACTTCCACACTAAAATCGTATTGACTCAAACAATTCAGTAACCATATCATGACTGTCTACTGCAGGTTCACCTTGATGGTAAGCAGATCGAATAGGAGACTTAATATCAAGTTGGAAAAACATTTCGGTCCCATGACACTGTAAATCTTTGCCAGTGATTGAGAGGTCAAAAGCATGCATCAAATCAAGACCAAAGACAGCTTCCACCGGAGACTACAAAGAATGATTTTGTTGCACATACATGTTCATGTTGAACTTCAACTGGTAAGCATTCTGCCACATTAATGGTTTCATATGAGTAATCAGTGAGTGGCACAAGCAAAATGTAACGACGACCTCGATGAAAGGACCTGGTGGTTCGAGAACAATGTATCTCATCTGAAGAATATGGATCAAGTTCAACTGTATTCACCGTGGAAATGTTTCACTCCTGTTCAAACTTCGCGCACTCAGCTGTTCGAGTTGGGCACTTTCTATTATCAACAAGGTGAGCAGGTGAACAACATCGGTAGCAGAAACAATTGAGTTTAGTTTTTGGAGCAAGTGGAGAAATTTGACGTGGGCGATTTGCACTGTGATGCGTGTTTGGGATGTTTTTGTAGCCACGCTGCTTTACAAATTTAACTGCAAATGTTTGTTGCTTGGACGCAAGGCTGTTGTACTTTTCAAGGTCACATTCGCCTTGTCTCGATATGACAAGAGGAGGACGTATTGTCCAAATTTCCCTAGACGCTTTGGCTCAATTGACTTGTCAATGATCTGATCTAAAACAGAATCACCAGCCACGTCACATGTACTGTAGAGAGATCTTAGTCCCACGACATAATCATTACCTGTGTCTTCATGCATTTGGGCATTTTTCTCAACTTATTTCTATTTGTCACAACTTTAATTCTTCAAAGAGCATGCTGGTCAGTAGACGGCAGTAAGCTCAGCATTTGGATCACCTATAACTGGAGTGTCTACTGACAATGTTAGGAAGATGCACTGACCTTCAGTTCGCTAACATGTAAGCAAAATTGCCTAATTCTGTAAGTCACAGTATATCTTTGCATTGCTAGCAATCAACAGTTAAAGAAACTTTATCCACTGTTTCCATCGAATGCTTGGATTGCCCAGAGATGGCAGAAATGAAGCTGGAGCAACTGTAGCAGTAATAGTGTTAGTAGCAGTGTTAGTAGTAGTAGTGTTAGCAGTAGTAGTAGTGTAAGTAGTAGTAGTGTTAGTAGCAGTAGTAGTGTTAGTTATTAGTAGTTAGTAGTAGTTAATAATAGTAGTAGTAGAGGTGTTAGTAGTAGTAGTAGTAGTGTTAGTAGTAGTGGCGGTAGTTGCAGTAGTGGCAGTAGTAGTAGTGGTAGTA
>JAUELE010237436.1:0-31063 GCA_031471655.1 Diodora aspera
GCTTGGATTTCGGTGAGTGTAATTTGATTGACATCATCTCATTGATAAACCTTCCAAGTCTTGAAAGGATATCTCTTTTATATCCAACGTCTTTGTGAATTTATTAAGTAATCTCTCAACATCTTGGTATACTTTCTTTTGGACGTCAGTATATATTGCAGGAAAGTTTAATGAGAGACAGAATCAATGCATTTATCAATAACATGCATTCTGTCCTGTTCATAAATTACTAGAATAGCATGCCAGCATCACCATTATTACTAACACTAAAAGCAAGAATAACAGACATGACACCATAGTGACAATCATGGAAAAATTCTTTTGACAGTTAACACCAGCTCGTCAGGCACCACAAAAACAATGCAATTACTAGATTTTTGTCATAGTTTATATCATTCCCAACGACAAGCTATCATTATTATGGTCGGAGAGGCAAAATGGTGTCTATAATAGTCGATCATCCAGACGGCAGTTCTTATTATAGTAGAGACAAGGGCACAGTCCAGCTATTCTGATCAGATTCACTGACATCTTATTCTAAATTTTAAATATGAGATTTATTTTTTTCGGAAGGTTTTTGACCAGGCGTTTAATCAAGGCAGGCGTTTCTTTTAAGCAGGTGTTAATTTTAATGAGGTGTTTGAAACACATTTTCAGGTGTACACATCTACTATATCAATTTTAGTCATAACCGCTTACTTGGCATTTATCGGCCTCTCATCGACTGCTTTTGCACCCCTGCTTTGCTGTCTATTGTGTAGCGAATAAATTTCAAAATCTTTGCTTGTCTTAAACTCGTATACATGTACTTGAAAATCTGACAAACTATAACAGTTATGTCGAAAGGGCTCTCCTAGCAGTCATAATATCTATATATACAATAAATGAGCTACTCTATCAAATATCTCATTTGTATCTGTTACTTATTACCAATAACCCAATCTAAATTATACACCAATCTTGATGTCAATAATCTGCGAGAAAGTAAATTATATATTGGTCTGATATTCAATTATATAGTGAGAAGTCATCAGTGTTTGACTAAAGCGATAGAAGATCCTATTACAGAAATAACTATACTTGCTCGTTTGTAGAGGTGTTAATATGTGATATGTACTACGCTGAAGTCCAGAAGAAACGCTACAAAGAATTTGATAGATAACTTACTAAAAAGAAACATATGTAAGATACATTCATTCAAGATGAGATGTATTGTTTTATCATGACATTACACTCAGCAACATTCGACACGTTTATGATGAACTGTGATCTTAAGACGTATGGGGTTGGAAACGAGCTGACATCATTTGTGTATCCTTCCTGTGGACGCCCGTATAACAGTTTGAGTTAGTACTAGATTTCATGATTTCAAATTCATGCGAAATCGTCTTGCCCGGACTCGATTATTTGAAGATGGACTTATCGAGGGGTATTTAAACATGAAAGGGGTCACTATGCAGGAGTAAGGTGGCATATGAGATAACAATTGGAAAACCTTTGTGCATTTCAGTAACCATGGAATACACTTGGACCCCAGTGCACTGCTGTCATGTGAAGAATATTCACCTATTCAAACGCGTGTTTTCAAAACTAAGAAAAAGGTTCCCACGAATTGAACACAAGTTCTTATGAATTTCATGTAAACTGTCTTTAAATTGATGTCAGCTAACGCAAATTGAACCTACCAATGTTTGTAAATGTAAATATTAAAGGAAATACGCTGTCCACTCTATCGACTACTGAAAGTAGTTCCACACTCGCCTGGGCCTAGTTTTCGTAATGGTATATGGGTACCAGTCGTCACAGAGGCTTGACGGAGTGACGTAATTGTTGTTATAATTGATTATATGACTGTACGTTCAGAGATATCGGTCGTTAGACGAATTCCTGTTTCTTGTTTGCTAAGAAGAGATATTCTAAGCGTTTTATTTGTCAAGCAAGTCTAAAACCATATTTTGATCCATGTCACTGATACCTCTATAATCCATATGGATCAAACACTAATTCAGTCCTGTTCATATTTGGCAATCACAATGATATACTTATTTGGAGAAGGGCTCAGAAAATTGAATTAAAAAAAAGAGATTATTTGGGTTTACCATGACTTTTAAAACTTTACCTTTTACTTAAACCTATCCTGTTCATTTTTGTGGTATGTCAGCTGTGTAGTCAAAGTGATATCTAACAATCATCAACTGCTGAATATCAATGCCGATTTATTATCAATAGATGGTTTTGATTCGATAATATATATAACATCCTTTGTATCCTGAATAAGACACAAGTAATATTCTTGAACATTATATTCTGTCTCCGCTTTACAGTCATCATTCTTGCAATGTCATCTGATGTTCGGATATAGTAACTTTTGAATAATCACCATAGCCTACAGGGGTATACATATACAAATACCCGAGATTTTAATAATAATAATAATAATAGTACTTTATTATCCATGTACGTGTATATACCGGAAATTCTTTTTCCACTCTTAAGGGTGATTGTTGCCACCGTTCAGCGCCAATACCCATTTTCAGCTTGGCCGACTTGGAAGAGTGGAGTTAAGTACCTTGTCCAAGGATATAACGCGGCGCGGTGTGATAATTATCAGTGAATTATAAATATCCACATGTTGGATTAACTGACTGTAAATAAATTTTCCTTGTTCACCCATGTTTGATCTTTGTCACCTGTATCCAGACACAATCTGGGGTTCGATTTTAAAATATGACCTTGTCGTTAAGTATGGGAGATAGGAGTTTAACGATTAATCCAAATCTCGAATATTCGCGAATCTGCTTCTTCGGTTCGATTTTGGAATACACTACTCGTAATTTCGATTCGATTTTCTCCGCATTTCATTTGCAATTATCTCGAATGTGTTTCTGAAAAAAACCCGGCATACATGTCATTCAGTTTACGTCGGAGCTGTCCGCAAAACCATAATAGTATCATCAATCGAACGGTTACCACCATTCGACCATTTCAGGGGAGGCAGTGATCTCTATTAAAGATATATCTGGTGTGTTTTTTTGGTGTGTTTTGCTTTATTACTTTGTTACACGTAATGAACAGTCATTATTTCATACAAAAATATTCCTGTATGATTCTACTTTTGTGATTAAATCATAAAACAAGGTATGCATAAATCGAATCGAAATATTTGAAATCGAGCGACAGAAACCGAAAATCGAATCCAATCGAAGAGTACCTGAATCGTTGCAACCCTAATGGGAGGAGCTGAACATTGGCTAGAAACTGAAACTGAAGCCAAATTAACTTTACAATGTTTTAGGCATAAAGGGAAAACAACAATCATAAATGCCTAGTACAGCAAAACAAATAACCTACAAGCCAAATAGAATAAAGAGTAATGCCAAACATGTCATTAAAAGAGAACTGAGGTTTATACGAAGCAACAAAGTTATACACTGTTTTAAGAAATGGATCAAACTAGTGATAGTGTTTATAACCTTAGCGGGGAATTCTACGAAAAGAACGCTGTGAGACACGTTGATGTTATTATTTTGCTGTGAGACTAACCATGCGAACTTTTAGCAATAACTGTTATCAATACCAATGTTAATGAATGTTACCAGTGTACAGTTGAAAATATGTAACTTTAAAAATTGCTGGTTATAGTGATGGTATCTATGGCTTGAAATGCTGACGCGATCGTCGCTGCTTGCAAAAGATATTTCCATGTGAAGACAGAGATTGTTTGTTTCAGCGCCCATTTGTCTCTCAATGATTCAGTCGTTCTAATTGTTAATGGAAATCCTAATGAAACCACGCTGCCACTCAGAGACAAAGATTCACACTAAGTTGTCACATAAATTCAGTTCCTCAGGGCAATGGAAAAACTCCCAGGCCATCATGAAGTCCCCAATCTATGATTTCACAGTTAATTTTCCAGCAAATCTGTCACTACATAGAAGAGTTAATCAAATTTGCCTTTGATGATTTGGTCAGCTGGCGGGAGCAGGATGATGACCATGGGACATTCAATCAAGAATGACCAATGGTCAAAAATAACTAGCTCCATTCATTCCGGCTGAACCGACGGGGGTCGGACTAAACGCCGTTCTTGTGGGAACTGGAGAGCCGAATAAGTGGATTTCAAGTGATAATTGGATTTTCAAAACTCCCTTTTAAGCTTTGACTTTATGCTAGAACGCTAGCAAAAATGCCCGGGGCTGTTGCACTCGCTGAGGGAAACAACGATTCGCCGTATGGAAAGCATGCCCAATTTGTTGAGAAGTGAGGTTGAAAACTTGAAGCCGACAGTGAGCTGGGAACAATTTCCTGCAGATATCTCCTCCAATCCGTCTCCCTCATGATTAGAATCAGTATTGTTTACATTCAGTTTTCTAGGGTGGCTTATAGAGGAATCTAATCCTCACAGATGGATGCACAGGTCACAAAAGAGACATTAATAGCCGCTTGAAGTATTGGTATTGGCAAATCACTTCTTTTAGCTGTTTTGGATTGGGCCGCACATCGAATAGATTTGTGTTGAGATCCTTATGTAAAAAAATTGATCAAATTAGTTGGAAATGTGCTTATTATTATGCTCTTAAAGGAATGCAGTTTACTTGAAACTATTCCTTTGTTAGATATGGCTAAGTACAGAACCAGGTTTTTATGACTTCATTTAGAACCATAGCAATCTGAGTGTGTTCACCTTCATTACATTTGCTTGGCAATTTCGCTACTAGCAGTACCGACAGGGTCGACTTATGGATATTTGAAGCCCCCGGGCAGAGCGATGTTCTTCTCCTTCTTCTCAGCTCCCACTCCCTATGCGCATTTTTTTCTTCAAATTGGATACCGAGTCTCTAAATTCGCAGACCAAGTCTGCCCATGCGATGAGAGTGCTGATTAGGTTTGTTGTCTTTGATGATAGCTTGCAGGTTTCACCACATCGTTTCACTCTGCTCATCAATGACGAATAATATTTTCTTTCCAAAGTAGATTGACGTTATCGCCGATTGTCAATTACGATCAATTTAAGATGATCATCTTGACCAGTATTTTATGGTCAGTGATTAAGATTCAACTACATGTATCTAATATTACTCCCCGTGGGGCTTCCAGTGAATACCATGGCGTCACTTAGTTAGAAAAAGACCCCAGTAACACGATGCTTGTCGTACAAGGGGACTAAAATTGGAATCTTTTGCTTTCACTTTTCTTTCTATCGATCTCTTTTAGGATTTTTCTTTTCCCTCGCTGTGCACATTGTACATCACGTTGGGCTATAGCTGAAATATTGACCTTGCAAATAAAACATCATCTCAACTTAACACAGCCCACCTTTACACCATCAAGGAACTACTATTTAACTACAATAGTTAAATTTGGCATTTCCCAGTGGGACATCTTTCATTCACGAAAAAAATCAGGCAGCTTAAAGCCGCTTAACTCCGTTGACCTCTGGGATCTCAAGAGTATGTTAGAGTACAAAGATGAAACAAAACGTTAATCTTGTTATTGTTCTGTGCTCCCTTCTGTAATGACGGGTAACGGGTGGGTGGTGTTTGCCCGTTGGTAAGGCTTAAAGAAGAAGATTGAAAGTTACTGCTCAATAGCCATAACGACTCATGTCATCAACCATTGACTCGAATATTTAAAAACACTGACATCGTAAGCAATCAAATCAACCAAGCGTTAAAGATTCCGTTTGATGATGTTAAGGTTTTTAATACATCGACGAAAATTGGAAAGGATTGTCTTGTTTAAAATTGACCGAACTGTTCGTGGTAGACTTGTAAAGTTAAAGGTAGTTCAACACAATGTCTATTTACATTTGTGCTTGTTTTTTCTTTTACACGCTTCTGTTTATCGCCCCTCTCTCTCTCTTTCTCTTTCTTCTCTCTCTCTCTCTTTCTCTCTCTCTCTCGTTAACTTTTTCACTCTCTTTCTGTGCCTTGCTCTCAGTCTGTGCCTCGGCTTTCTCGAAACTTCGTTTTCTCAGTCTGACCCTCACTCACGCACACGCGCGTCCAGACGCATTATCCCGATTTCAAAATCTTTGAAATACCATTGCTAGAAAACAAATTCCAGATAATTACCAAAATATTCAAGTTATGCAAATTAGATCTGAGTAATCCAGAGCCAGGCCAGTGAAATGAAGTAATCAATTTCAAACTGTCGCCTTGGGTGTCATAACTTCGATTACACGACTGATGATAATGACTGCAATAGATCACAGAGAAAGGCGCAGTGGCCGCAAGGCTGGTATTAAATATTCATGTTCAGGTCCCGTGCTGTATGAATATCAAAACAGAAGTGCATAACAGTCACGAGCTAATCTACATCTGTCAATCATACGTAATGTTTGATTGACTGACATGTACACTGCTACTTACACGCGGATGTCGTGTTTGTGGTTGATGTGTGACGTTTCAAGCTTCATTTGACGTAGGTACACAATACTATATGAGTTTGTCATACATGTGGGATTGCTGCATCTTATCTTAATGCTTTGCGTGGTTTTACGAGGCACAACATCCCATAAAATGGAAAAATACCTCGTTTGTCAACCATATCACATTGGTTACTTTTGTGTTTCCTACGATCAAAACTCGTTTTCTAGGAGTGAGAGTTTAAAGGGCTTCACACGTATGTATTTCACGTCATTTATTTCAAATCTTATACATAGTAAAAGGAGAGAAGACAAGAATATCTTGGTAATCCAGAACAGTGTTTGAATGTGCTGTTAGAAAATGTCATTCCCCGCCCACAAGGACGTCTTCACTGGACGTTTAAGAATACCTACGTATCGATGATCGAATACTGAACATTACTGTGTGTATAAAAAAACCCATAATAAGCGCATTAAGATTTAAATGATCTTTCTATTCATTTACGCCTGTTGTCGTTGCTTCTTGCCCTTTTATCGTCAAACATTTTTTTCTTTCATTTAGTAGCCCAGAAACATGTTACCCGATAAGTAATGACATGTTGTCTTTTGCTTGTCATGTTAGGTTTCTAATACATATGTTATTCAATGCATGAGGTTTTGAGAGATTTAAAATGTAATCGGTTTTAAAGGCGATTAACACAAGGTATAGACTGCAGATCACTTTTCAATCTCATTACTTCTAGTTTTTTAATTATTATTTTATTCATTTATTTTGGGTTTGGGGTTTTGCTTTTATTTTATTTTTTTTATGGGGGAGGGGAAGGGATTGGTTTCGAACACCAGGTGTCCTTATGACTGAGAGATTTATTGTACAATGTATACTGATGTCCAATAGAAATGATATCATAACTTTGAAATATGACTGAGGAAAAACAAATATCGTATGTTGCATAATGTGGGAGATGTGTATTCACGAGAATCTAGATTCAGCACGACGGAGTCAAATGACAATCCATGACAGCACAGATCTTTGACGAAAAGTGATGATACATAGACACATGGGCTCAACATTATACTCATGGTAATAATGGTTGTCACCCCCAGATATATTAAAACATTTTTGAAGGATAGAAATATTTCTTATTTTTCATGTCTCAAAATACGTGATCTTAGATGGTGACAACCATTATTACCATGAGTATATATTAAATATTTTTTTGTTTTTGTCTCTTTTCTTTTGAACGTCAGTATATACGATTTAACTTAACTTTAATTTAACTCGTCATATATATTCTGATGAATCTATTTTACGTATGCTTTCTGTCGTTGCTGATCTCGCACACGGCCACTTTACTGATTGGAGAGCTGAACGAGTTGATGCGGTGAAACCTGCTGGTTCTGACAAAACAAGGTTGATGTCATGATCAGACACTGCAGCATATCATCACTTGGTGTGGCACGATTGGTACTGCGGAGAAGGTACCATAACAGAGGGATTCAAACTTGGGAAGTTCTGGTGTGTGGGAAGGTGTTCGACCAACTGAACTATCCCGCCCCCTACACTGACTGTTATCTCTGAAATTTATTTTTTCTCTCATGTATGTATTTTTTAAGTAAGTATAAGTAAATGTATTAAACAGAGGCTTGCGTATCCAGCATTCAGCTATTAGACTTGCATTCTTTATAGACTTAGCAAGAGATCATCCATCACCCCAGCGTATGTTGTTTCATTGTATTCGTCATTGGATTACTTACATTCAGGTAACTGTCTTCTTCACGTAAATACGAGTGTGATGACCTTTCAAATGATCATATAAATTTATAATGACCAAATAACAGAAAAAAACTAAAGGGTAAGATTATTTGTACAATGATCTTTTGGCAGAATAAGACATTGACGTCCTGACGTGGTGAAAATAGCGTTGTAATTGCCGCCATCATGAAGCATTGATAATACAGACACCATAACACCTTGTGACCCCTTTAGTAACATTACTAGATATAAATAGAATTTGTTTTACATTCATTTTAATTCAGTACTGGCGACATATGTATTTAAATGTCAACTGAAGGAGAGAAAACAGGTAGGCGGTTATCCGTCTTTGAATCGGTGCCCCCTTTTCCCTTCAGCAATTTTGTAAATGCATATCATTTAGCGAACTTTCTATATTTTGCATTTCCTCTAGAAAGTAGACTGAATAAGCTACTCCCTGTATCTGAATCCTACGAGCTCAGAAGATCGGATCTCACGTGTACAGCGATCAAGTAAAATATATTTCGTGCCCCCCCCTCCCTTATCCGTCCCTGGCTAAAGACAGGGCGTAAACAATTACGTAAACTATAATTTCCTATCTGATCAACACAACTACATTCAGTATAACGCGTATGGATGAGACTTTTACTTCAATCAGTACGAGACTTCAGAATTTCTGCATGGCGATTGTAACATTTCAAATTTTCCTATATAACCATGACCCGTGGGCTTCCGGGGAGTGACTTGGCGTCACTGAGATAGAATAGGACCTCAGTAACCCAATGCTTGTCGTACAAGGCGAGTAAAATGGGGATCTGTCACTTTCCTTTCTATCGATCCCTTTTATGAACTGTCTTTTCGCTCGTTGTGCACCTTGCGCATCACGTTGCGTTCTGGCTGAAATATTGCCCTTGCAACGTAAAACATCACTTCAACTCAACTATATTACTGGAAGTAGTTTAATCACCAGCCTTAAACCTTGTTAGTAAAGTTTGCTTCACAAAACCAGTCACATCAACCATGATATAACGAATTTTCATTATGTATATGCCCTAGTGGACTCTTAGGTCAGTTAATGGTAAACCATAGCCCTGAGATTTTGCAATGAACACATGCCGACAATAATACGGTGAGACCCCAAGACCTCAGTGCACACTTGAAGTTATATGGCAAATGACACCATTGTCATTCAGTCGTCCTGAAAGATATAATTAATTATGTTCATGCAAGTTTGTCAATTAAAATATTGACCATGTCTTCGTGACATTATGCTGGTAAGGTCAGATTCGTAACAATGTATCACCCGGATCTCTTTCGCACACGCCTGGATATGGCAGCGTATTTCAAAACACAATTGTAGTAGTCCATTCTAAGCTTGACCAGGTCAAAATATGAACCTAAAGAGGAAATAAATGTTCCCAAATTCAACCCTGGCATCGACAGGATGTCATGGGATATCCCCAGGGGTCAGCTGTGTCCAAAGACTCTGGGAGAATAGAATCATCACCAGCCGGACGTAGCGTGTATTTGGTTTACCGCAGCCGTCATACACATTGTCAGTTCAGTCTGCCCGTCTCATCTGAACCGGCTTGATACACGGGTTGTCTAATCAAGCACAGACAACTTTTGTTACTTTTTCCGTCTATTTAGCACGCTTTACACATGTGACTTCTCAAGTCTGGTATTTTTCGTCTACTAAGTGTGCTTGACACATGTGGCCTCTCAAGTCTGGTATACAAAAAGGTCAGCTTATTGCAAGAGGAAAGGTCGCAAGAGAATGCTGAATGAGTTGATGCAGTGAACCATTCGAACTGCAAATACCCCGTGAGGTTCCGGGGAGTGATGTGGTGTCACGTAGATAGAATAGGGCCTCAGTAGCACAATGCTTTTCGTACAAGGCGACTAAAATGAGGATCCTTTGCTTTCACTTTTCTTTCTATCGATCCCTTTTACGAACTGTCTTTCGCTCGATGTTCACCTTGCATATCACGTTGCGTTATGGCTGAAATATTGCCCTTGCAGTGTAAAAAATAATTTCAACTCAACTCGAACTGCAATTGCTAATAAAGAACCGACACTAATGGCAACATTAACACAGACACTGGATCAAAAGATAAAGTCACATTTAAATAAATTATATACTAGTATATAAACTTGGATGGCGCATTTATCCTGCAATAGCTGCTCAAAAGTGATGTGATTGTTGCAGCAAAACGTCATTTTGAGAGAAGAAGCTTAAATATACAATAAGTAATAAGGTGCCACCAGAGGAATAGATCCGTGATTGGTAGACCGTAATCAGCTAGATGATGGCAAATGGATGTGAGCGAAAATCACCCCAAAGCCGAAACCAAACCAAAACCAACCCAAACCAATAACTGAAAAATACCGCAAACTTACCACATTCAGTTTTTTGGAAAGTCTTCTTTCTGTTTTGGTTTGTGGTGCTTTTGGGAGGTTTTACCTCAACCAGCATAGGTGCGGGTGAATTGATAATTCCTGAAATTACTGCTGGTCGGGTTTGGGCGGTTGCGACGAAAGTCTTAGTTGGTTATGGGTGGGTTTGACGATCTCGAATCACCTCATGAGTGATGAAATATTTAGTGACGGTTTAGGGAATGGTTAAATACAACATTATTTGTAATATTTGGGATTGCACTTCCTTGGAAAAGTAGCTATTCTACTACTGTTGCGGTAGCGCCCTTAGGGTCAGGCACCCATCGCCAGCACTAAGGATCAACGATGCAGACCACTGGACTATGTAGAAAACTCCAAACTTCCTTTTTAGCGAAGTCTCGGTGGCTGAGTGGTCTACACACTGCTGATCTTTAGTGCTGAAGATGGGTGCCGGACCCTGAGGGCGCGGGTTCGAATCCCGGACGGGACTCAACCTCCACAGTAATAGAATAGCTATCTTTCAAGGAAATGTAATCCCAAGTAAAACAAATAATGCCGTACCTTATGAGTGGTTGGATGACCAAAACCAAAACCAAATCGCATAACCCTTTAAAAGGGTTGGTTACTACAGAGAAGATGTTAAGCCAATTGGATGGGATTCGAACTCGCTACCTCCAGGTTCTTATGCACTTCCTATACAGATTGTGCAATCTCTCACAACTTTTCAGAAAACAGAGACGACAGCCGAACATTTGTTAAGTACATGCTCCCAAATGCTGAAATAGGTCCCGTGCTATCTGTGTGAAATACATAACACTGGTATAAATCATACATTGCAAGAGGGTATGTCTAATTAAATAATGCCGTATTCCCTTAACTCCTGCGCAGGCGGATTTATTTTCTACTTTCAAATAGCCAGCCTCATTATAGACCTATCTCTGATTGTTTATCGAAGAAATTTCCGTTGATTTTCCAGTGCTTTCCGAAAATGAACATTTATTTCAAGTGTAACGTTTCCGAAAGTGTACAAACAGTTTCAAGATTCTGTCGGGAAAACATGTGTTTTTTATGGCATGGGGGCCCCAAAATAAATGAAGCTTTTAAAGAGGCCGTAAAATCGACAAATATGAAATATCGTTTGTGTATTATTCGTATTATTTATACATTCGTTTATGTGTCTTTATCGTTCCGTAACACCCACTGAGTTGACCACGTTTCCTACTTTAAACACAACGACATACCAGAGTGTCTAAACAGGACAAAGAATCTCAACACTTTATGTGTAATTTCCATTACAAGAATATTCAAAATTGGCCTGAGCGGCTTCATTATGTTTTTACGAGGCAGGAGAATTGAGTTCCCTGACATTCAGAACTTAGAGCAACAGTCAATTCCCTATCACAATATGCATGCAAAATGTGCCCTTATTTCTACTTGGCCGCTTTCTGTATGCAAACTTAACGCTTAAGATTAAACATGAGTACAAGAACACATACACCGCGTATTTCTTGATTAAAATGCAGCTCCGGATTTGTTTTTTCTTTTAAAAATGTAGTTTTAGTAGATGATTACTTGTAAGAGAAGAATAGCGATACGTTGAAGGAGTACAAGCACTGAAATATGAAACGATCCCCACAATCTGAAAATGAAACTGCTCAAATGACATTTTCGCAAATATATTAATTGATCATTAAGCTAACAAATCTCAAATAACAATCTATTTCGTCTCTCATAACGACAAATTAAATTACTTGATATTGAAGAAGATGACAGTAATATGAGTTTGTATCTTAATTAGGACAGGAGACAGGGAAAAACAGAACGAGATCGTTTCAATACTCTGCGACATATGTAAGCACCCTGGTCATGTTGCATGAAAATATGTGTGGTAAATGGAATGTGATTTCTATCACCCCGGCTGCTAACAACCTCAGTAAAAACAGTTGTGTAAGTTTTCTGCATTACTGAAAATGCATGGGGCTTTTTATACATCGATAAAGTAATGACAGGCATGCTACTAATAGGATTAATATACTGACGTCCAAAAGAAAGTATACCAAATGATTTCAAATATCTCCCTTACGTCTTTATGCCATAGCAAATCAAAAGGATGCTTGGATTTCGGTGAGTGTAATTTGATTGACATAATCTCATTGGTAAACCTTCCAAGTCTTGAAGAGATATCTTTTGTATATCCAACGTATTTGTGAATTTATTCAGTAGTCTCTCAAAATCTTGGTAGACTTTCTTTTGCCCGGCAAAGGATATTCCTTCAAGATTAGGAAGTTTTATCAACCATATGATGTCACTCAAATTACACTCGTTTAAAAAACCTAGCATCCTTTTGATCAGCTATGACAGAAAGACGTAAAGGCAAAATAACTGAAATCATTTGATATCGTTTCTTTTGCCCGGCAGTATATATTCCGTGTAGAACAATAATTATATTCATTCACTTCGAAGAAACATCTGTTTCAGGAATAACATAACCTTATGATCTTGAGTCTCGAAAGGTTGAAACATTTCATTTCTTGTTCTAAGATAGTGGTGCAATTAATCTTTCCTTTCCCAATCGCCAAAGGTTTGACCCCATTCACCTCTTTTCGAGAACCAGAATCAAGCCGAGAAAACTGAACATCCAACTCAATGTAGCCTACGGCACATCTTGGAACGGCAATATCGTTCTGGGAAAGGCAATATAGTTCAATGAATGATAATCAGGCACTGTTTTAAATATATTTCAGCACCTCAATAGCCTTCGGGTCTTGACTAAAGTCCGCACACTCGGCCATACCAACTGGTACTCAAATCATATGCACAAGCATACATAGTGTGTCCGATCTAAGAGGGTCGCTGTGTCACATTGTGTCCAACGTTTCCTCCTCTCCATGTCAATAAATGCATGTCCATAGCTGACAGTCATCGTGCCCTTAGGTGTCGATTTCACTGACCTCAATGTTTGTCTTCCTAACACGGACACCCCCACCCTCAGGGCATGTGTCCGTTCCTGTCACAATAGGCCTGCTCGCAACTTCATAATCATATTCAAAACCACGCTCGAATTGCTGCTTTATAAACAAGTGGCATAGACACACGTGAATTTGGACAGATTCTGTGTCAATAACATGCCTGTCTTTTGATTTGTGACCACCATTTCACATTAAGGAGGGCTTAGATATTCAAATGACATCTGATACAATGCAGGTTCTGCCACACTGACATCTCCCTGATCGTCACGTTTATCAATGTAAACCATCTCTGACTGTACGTGCCTCAAACACTAATATTTGCTCCAATTATCGCCAGCTCTCGCATAAATATCTTCATAATTCACGGGCGTACAATGGTACTACCTATTAACTAGTTCAACACATCATTGCACATGATTTATTGTAATGTGAAGTGATTGTGCTCGAGTTGATGTGTAGATAATTTCTGACTCGAGGTCATTGTTTCAACCTCAACTGCCATGTTTGTCATCATATTATTGACTACTACTACTACTACTACTACTACTGATACTACTACTACTGATACCACTACTATTACTACTACTACTACCACCGATACTACTACTACTACCACTACTGATACTACTAAGGCAACCAATTATATACTGTCGTCCAACAGAAACGATATCAGGACTTGGAAAGACGATTGAATCGAAAGAAACATATGTTGGATATGCAAAAGGTATTCATCTGGGATGAACATATTTCATCTTGATGTGAATTACATTACACTCAATAATATTGGTAAATCAAATGAACTATGATGTAAAGACGTATATAGCGTTGGAAAATGGTTGAAGTCATTTTGTGTAGTTTCTTTTGCACGCCAGCATAATGATAATAACAATAAAACTACAAACAACTATACTATTAGTATAACTACTACCGCAACAACTACAACAACAACAACTACTACTATTACTACTACTACTACTACTGCTGCTGCAACTACTACTGCTACTACTTCTACTGCTGCTGCAACTACTACTGCTACTATTACTGCTGCTACTACCACTGCTGCTGCTGCAACTACTACTACTACTGCTGCTTGTTATATAACGAAACCACAGCAGCTACTACTCGCGGTTACTATTGCTGTATACATAATAATATTAATAACACTTCAGTATCAATGTATATACAGAAAATTCGTTTTCCACCCTCACGGGTCGTTGTTGCAGCAGTACAGCGCCAATAATCATTTTCAGCTGGACCGACTGGGACAAGTGGAGTTAAGTACCTTGTCAAAGCCGCTGGCTAGGATCGAACCTGCAACAATCGTCGGATCACGAGTTCGATGCCTGTTGCTCACGCTTAACACGTTGGTGTAACTCACCAACCTTTGTCTGGAACAATATAACTATTTTAGTATACAGTTGTATTTATGACATGTTTTCATCACGTTTTTCTGACAATTCTCTAACAACACGACAAACATGACTGCAGCAACCAACAATACCTTATAATACTTGATGCATTCACATCTTTAATTGAAGTAATTTCAGTCATAATTAAAGGACAAGGAAATCTAAACCAGTTAATGTGTAGCACGACGAGCACGTGTAATTAACCTATATGTTCCACATTATTCACGTAAACTAGTCTGCCTGACGACACGTGGGGTTAATAGCGTTAATTATACAGTCATAATGATAAACTTCACATATCAAATGTGAAACCCAATGAGTCGCACTGTATGATGCCTTACTATATGACGCAGTACTGGCGCTCCGGCTCGGAATACATGTAACACAATTCATAATCTCGTCTTTAAAGTATAAAACCTAAACATTAAATTTTAAACATGTGCCAGTTATGTAAAACATGACAAAGTTAATCTCAAAACAACAACAACAATAATAATTGGTCTTGCATAGCGCTGAAGCCAGGCTTTGTAATTGAAGCTAGTTATTACCCTGGTGTAACCCAAGCAGCCTCTCGGCGCTAGATGGTTATCATGTGACCCTCCTCTATGATTTGACCCAACCCATGAATAGAAGAAGAAAATAGTTCGAGGAGTGTCATGAAGAAATACTCTGTCTCTGTCTCTCTGTCTGTCTCTCTCTCTCCATATATATAAACAAGCAATTGCATAAAGTTATGATCCTCACAAAACTCAAGTAAGGAAGCCCTTCCTAATGGAATAGCACTTTCTTCCTCCCTCCTGTCTCTTTCTTTCTCTCTCTCTCTCTCGCTCGCTCTCTCGCTCTCTCTCTCTCTCGCTCGCGCTCTCTCTCTCCATACATATAAACAATTGCACATTATACTTATAATGAAAGTCCAGAAAGGAAACCCTAATACTACTTTCTTCCTCCACCCTCTCTCTCTAGCACACACGCACACACACTTTAAGTCTGGGCAAAGGTCGAGTAAGGAAGCAATTCACAGATGAGCAATATGTTCTTCCCCTCTCTTCATACATATGCGTAATTGCAAAGACTCAATGGCTGTGACAAAAACGAAGTCAAATAAATACAGACCTAGAGTTGACATCATTATCATGAATAAACATTTCGGGAGTTGTTCTTTGAACTGACAAATTGGAGCCATTTTAAATCTATGAGACTCGATCGCTTCCTCTGATCAAACACTCGTCACGAAGGATTATGTCACACAAGGCATTTGCTACGAGATCAGTTATAACCTATCCAAATAAGTGCGTTCAAGCAGTGCTGTAGAGACCCTATATGGACTGTTGAGACCACTTCAGAGCCACTTCACAGACGGTAGAGCTATTACGTCGTAGGTCAGCCTGTCTTCATTTCTTGAAGGCGTGAGTTCTCGGACTGTTTTATACTTACAAATTACTTTGTTCAGTTTTCAACTATCATTCACTCGGACGTTCATTTACTTCTGACTTCTGGTGTGGTTTCGCGTGGCATCAATATGTCGTGCACCAGATTTGGAAAATGTTTGTTCTCTTCTGTGAATAAACATGCAAACACAGTTTCTGCACTTGAGTATATGACTACTTATCACACAAATATTGAACCTGGAAACTGGAAAGTATGGTAATGCAAAACTATATGCTTTTATCTGTCATCTCTTTTTCTCTTTCACTTTCTCTTTCTCTCTTTCTCACACACGCACGCACGCACACCCCACCCCACCACATATGCATTTTTACATGACGCAATGCACGTTCTGGTGTACGTTATCTGAGTCAAAATTGCCTGTAAGATATATATTATATATATGATTTACTAAAAAGCAGAGGCGTACTCAATGGTGTCTGAAATTCAGGAGACATGGCGAATACGGAATAAATATCGTAAGAAATAGATAGAGAAGATGAAACATGGACTGCAGTCAGTTATGAGTTAAGGTCTTTTATATCGAATTCATTCATATCACGCAACTGCTCTGTCAAACTGACAAATGTCCGTGTCCAAAGCACTAAACCTTTCATACCCTTACACTGAAATCATTTCACACTGCACCCGTACTGTTTGAAGTTATACCTTGATCAGCTATTCCGCTGCTAATTGCCCTAAGCATGTCTGTCTCCCACTCTCTTTCAGCCTACAAATATACACAACCCCACACAACACACAGATCGACGCTTTTCAAAGTAATGCCTGGCAAAAATCAAGTTTGCCAAACACGCCTAGGAAGTTTCCAAAGTTTGCCCACAATCTACACATTTCCCAAACCTAATATAGTCACAACAGATACCATAGTATCCCAGGTATTTATATAAGGGCTCGGGAACACTCTTCACTTTAAAAGTTTGAGAAAAGACAACAAAGGATGAATAACCACTGGGCTTCAAAGCCCGTTCTTTCTTCAGTGTAGGGATCATTCTCAAAAGGACTTTGGGGTAGGACCCCTCACAGCGACCACTCCGGCAGTCGAGTGATCAGGCATTCATATTCTTCCAAGTATATCGGTCAAATATGACTATGCTTATGTACACAATGTTCGTTAACTTTGCTTTACTACAGGAACTGAAGCCTCTATTTTCCTAGGAGATTTCCAATGAAAGGATGTACACAATGGGGATATTATTGCAAGACGACAGGGTTAAAGATGTGCGAAATTGTTCAATGCACTCAGTAAAAGGGTTTGATCATGCTAATTCAAGACTGCCTTAAGTAAATATATATTGCATTAACACAGTTTTCCATCGTGTTTGTTTTTTCATCTTTGATGTGAAGATGATGGTAAGGAATTATTATAACTATCTATATTTTAATAATTGGATATTGATTGTCCTTGTGGAAGCAAGCACGCGGGTGAGGTTGTATGATAATTTTTTTAGCAACGCAACCAGCTGCTTTAAGATAAAAAAAACACACGATAAAATATAATTCTGAGAAGTGGATGGAATTGTACTACTTTCCCTGTGCATCCATATCTATTTGAAGATGGCGGGATTCTGAAAGTGTATAAAAAAGGGTTCTTGATCTTTCATTTAAAAAGAAATTCCTCAACCCCAATCCCTCCAAGCATCCACCCCTAACCCCAGCCCCGATCCGCTACTGGCTGACCCTTCTGTCGAAGTAGAAGCATCCACGGAGTTGCCACTCAACAACACAAAACCTGTCTATTCAGACCGATTATTTAAAAAACTTTGTTTGAGAATGATAACTATTTATGACAATATTACGTAGTATATATTCACGAACCAAGGCTGGTACTTTGACTAAACCAGTAGATCCAGACCAACGATGTTTCAGTTTGTTTTGCGCTCAGGTAATCACATTTACAATGTCTGTCTGGAAAACACGACAACATGACTCTAAGGAGGTAGACTGTATACACGCTTTGACACACGCATGTAAAATCCTTCATCTAAATACAATCTAACCCCTATATGTATGCGTATACAGATCATGATAACAAAGAGGCCAATGAGAGATTGGACCTAAAACTGTGGATCCAACGCTGTGTCTCAGGTCTTTGAAATACGTTATCTGCAGCACAATACCGCCACGCCAGAGTCGGAGAAAATGCTATTATCCTCAGGACTAATACATCAAGACGTAACAGAACGGCCGGCAAATGAGCGCAATCCCAAGTAGCGTCTCTTGTCATAGAATGTTGGCCTCGCTCGCAATGGCCATGTGAATTAATCTCTAATAGTTTCCGGATATTAAGAGGCCAGCGATGTATACTGGTATCAGTGATAATTCAGCTATACTCCCCAAAATGGTAGAAAATAGTATTTGAAATGGCGAAAACTACTACTAATAATAATATGGCGTCTTGTACAGAGGTAAATCTATGCTTCTAAAGCTTGCTCAGAGGACTTCATATTTTTACCCTGGTGTAACGTTGTAACTCAAGAAGCTGTTTTGGGCGTTCAGAGTTCACGACACCCCTGATAGAGGACCAGGTCGACTGAGGCAGTTACGAACAAATCCATTTGCCCAAGGTGACACCACTGACATTGTGACGTCATTATGACGTTTTTGAAGCAGGGAGTTCGAACCCTTGATGGCCTACGAGCGTTTGCGACGCCAGCCGATCATCCATCCAACTACTGCCAGGGCTCAAGCGAGTGACCAACATGCAGCGCACGAGATCAACTCACCTCTTCTTAAAGATAATACACCATCCTTTTCATATATTTGACGGTTGAATAAAGTCACAGAATTAAGGTTTTATTTCTAAAGATATTCATCTATTGGAGACGCAACTATCATTAGGTTTGAACACTTTTAATCGTAATTCAGAAGTGGTGCAGTTATGAATGAAACGCTAGGATCACTGATTGAGTTATCTCCCTTATGATGATTCCATCTGTTTGCCGCCATGTTGTAGTTTATGTGATGCAGAGGAAGGTTCCGGAGTCTGTTCACTATAAAACAGTATTTTAGTCTTAGTTAACGCCCAGATATCAGCCTGGTTAAAAAATATGTCGTTTTTTGGGGGGCTCACCTGCGCTATAAATATTGCAGAAGAGCTGTTGCAGGCCCGGCGTCGTCGTTGGCCGGATAGGTCAAGGATAAGATGTTGAAATTTCAATGTGTTTCTGTTTCTATTCATGGTTTAGTTTATTGGTTGAAATATTATCATAGTTTACACCCCCTACTACATTGAACCGTTCAGAACAATTTCTTCTTGCTTTGTGACCCCTTGACATAAAGTTTGACAAAAATCCACCACATGGTTACCTATGTCAAGAAAATTGAAACAAGAATTTATATCAAGTAGATAAAATGACATGTATAACACTTGAAAGTTGCAGTGACGATACTAAAGAAGAAGAAGAAGAGGAAGAAGATGTTATTGTATTTCAGGCCTCCGGCCCATATAATGGATAAGTGTTTCTGAAAAGCAAGTTTACCATTGGCAACTGGAATTCAAAACGTTTAGATATGTATTATACAGCATCAGAGACCTAGACATTCACCTGCTCCAGAAGAGACATGTTCTCAAATTATTTGATGTTTCATTCGACTAATTGTCATGACAAGGGCTTCAAGTTTATCAATCTAGTCCTGGTTTTGTTATCGTTTTTGTTCCATGGCCTCCATCACTCAACGAAATTGAACATGTTGAAGAAAGGCCTTCTTACTAATTCATCCCGTGAAGCTGGCCCCATGGGGTTCTCTATCCAGACTGCAAGGGGACGAAGGACCTCGTCAGTGTTAGTGGAAAATTTAATTATTCTTTAAATCTACTTAACAAGTCCGTGGCAGAGAAGGAACATAGTTGCTGTCTTCTGCAACACTACAACAGGGCAAAGGTTTGATACACCATGTCCAGAACCCCGACCATTGGTCACTCGAGATGACAGGCTTGGCAATGTGGAATGCTGACAAAATGACATATGGCTTCATATTGTATGGAGAGAGCGATGCAAGCAGGAAAATGAACGTGTGAGCGACACACGCCTCCTGGTGATGGAGTTTGAAGAGCGGTATAATTACGGCTGGTGTGAAAGACTAGATTGGGATAACGCTATTAAGGATTCCCATCAAGGCCTCGTTCTAAACAGATATGTTAATTACAGACAACAGCAGAGGCGACGGTATTCTATTAACGTGTGGCACATACTCATGATGGCTGAGTACTGGGCATGCATCTAGACTAATGTCCTGGAATTGTAACACGGTGTTTTTGTTATTTTAGGCTTTATAATGGCAGGGAGTTTTTAGTTATTACATTTTTAGGACAATCGTATTATATACTCTAAAAGTGAGATATAAGATCCTGCTGAGGAACATTTAAAAGTTATAGGCAGTCCAGTTAAAAATAATAAAGCTATCATTTGCAACATACCAATATGTCTACACAGACATAAACAAGTCCAGGTTGTTCTGAACTGTAGAAGCCAATCTATTAGAGAATATACAAGAAGCAAAACTTAAAATATATCATTGACTATCAAGTTAGTCTTGACTGGTTCTTCTTCTGTCAAGAACCTTAAACAAGACAACTTGTTAATAAACTGACACGGGTTATTTCTCCCAGTAGATTAATTTTTTCTGATTAAAAATATTTTGATACAAAAAGACAAAGATGGGATTTAGATGTTTTATGCAGTGAGGTATATATATGCATAGCAAACATTTCTTTGACTTGGTATGGTCAAGATGCATTGTAAGTACGAGAACTCGAGTTCAGAGGCAATCATAATGAAGCAGATCTAGTCCTAAATAGGACCGACCACTCATCTAATGCCTCTTTACGCTTCATTGTCCAGTTGTCTAAACTCCAAGAAGGATCTCGTTAACTAGTTGAAGCCACATATTACCTTTTAATAAGACTCACGAGAGTCCATGCACACTGAAATTCGGTGGGGACATGTACTAAATAGCCCCTGCGTCCTAGTAGACTAACACACGCTGACACTGATCATGGAAATGCGATTATGGTAAGTAAGCATGCATAGAGCACCTGCTCCACGCTATGGGCACTGATGCCATTTCCTCCTGCATTTCCCCATTGTGCCATCATTTGTAAACATGCATGACTTTTCCAAGATTCTGTTAAGCGATTCGTCTCTGGGAATTATTTCAAGCATCTTTTGTACAAGGGAGCTTATGCCCCGCTGTTATACTACATAGCCTTTGGAATATGGGGGCTTTGACCAGCAGGTATCGGACTCGGGTCCGACGATAGTCAGGTCAGGTTCGATCCTGGTCGATGCCGTGCTGTGTTCTTGGACAAAGTTCTTTACGCCACCTGATCTAGTCGGTCAAGTTGAAATTGGTTTTGGTTGTGCACCGTGGTGACCTCAAACCGCTAAGGTTAAAAATAAATGTTCATGTATCCTCTGATTTCTAACGTAGAAGAAGTAGTAATAGTAGAAATAGTAGTTAAGGCATAGTAGTAGTAGTAGTAGCACTAAAATAGTACCGATAGTAATAGTAGTAGTAGTAGTAGGAGTAGTAGTAGAAGTGGTAGTAGTTCTACCTAAAAGTGTATAGTCTCGTTGAATTTCGATAGAATTTGTAAAAGTACAACTTGTAATTTATGTATATCTCCTGATTAGTATTCAACAAACAAGAGACAAATATTTTCAGAAACTGCCACTAAAATACACATGGATCAACAACTCTGTCATCACATTTTCCTTCAAAGTTTCAAATCAAGTCTAGATCGTTTACTTAATTAATCACTCAAAGTAAACTGGAGATCATGGAACCACAAACAATCTCCGGTATTAAGTAGCTTCTCACGTAGTTATGCAAATGTTGGCCAAGAGAAATGAAGATGGAGGAAGTGACCCGCGAAAGTTCACCAGGATTACATCACTCGGAGGCCCCCCTAAACACAGGGGCCTCATCACACCGCGACAAACTCTGAACTGATTAAAGAAGGACTAATTAAGTCATGGACGAGCTCTGCTTGTCTCTCACATCCATTATGTAGAATAGATTGCGTTGCTGCGTCTCTGGAGAAGATCATTCAAGACAGGGCTACCATTACATTGCCTGGGATTAATTCCAACAGAGAGTCTTCTTCTCGAGCTTATCATCACTGTCAATAAGTCCCATCCCATCCAAAAGGCAGGACACAATGGCATGCCTTGGCTTCGAAAATATTATCTGACACAGTTTCAGTGCAATGCAATTACAATCGACGTCGAGGAAAGTTAATTTTGCAAAAACTCCAAAATCCAAAATGAGGCTTATTTCGTGAATGAAGTTTTTGTTGCATTACCTCGGATTTCAATTTCTTGCTTATTTCGTGACAGTAATATTTGTGTTTGGAAATGAAGAATACTATGTTTGTAATGTTGGGATTGAAACTAAAAATAGTGCTGATTAATGTATCCTTACACTTTAAGTACAGAGCCGCATGTTTCATTGCTTATTTTTTAAGTGTATAGGTGTGTATGTGTCACTTCACAGTGTCGATCAAGCGTGATTTTATGATGAGACAGCGCACGAGATCACCCCAGAACGTCGCCTCGTCCGCCAGAATTCGAACCTGGGACACGCAGGTTCGTGAACAGGTGCTCCAACCACCAACCCGCCTCCCGATAATTAAGTAACTACTCCGGAGCGACACCACTTGGCGTTCGATTAGACTGACTGCAGTCTCCGAATTTATTATTTTTTTTTCTTTTTATGTATTTTGCATTGAGTATATATTTATTGTAGAGAGCCTTGTGTCTCCTCGGCCGAATTTCAGGTAATCACTTGCAATTTAAGTCTCTTAAGAAAAAGAATTACAGGGTCTGTCAGACAGACTAGGCGTTCACACTACACATTTACTTCCGGATGTCGCTGAGCATCAACATAGTCGCTCCAAAAAATAATCCGGAGACATACAATTGTGGAACGATACCCTGAGTAGATTTCATTATATTGCATCCGAAGTAGTTACTTTGCGTACGAAACTACATCTTGGAGGCGGAGTAGTTACTCCGGATTAGTTGAGGAGGGATTTCACTTCGAATGTGCGTGTGTGTGTGTGTGTGTGTGTGTGTATGCCCAAAAGCGTGGCGCGAACTCTGTTGCGACATACGTCTGCGTTGACACTGCATTAGTGTTCCTAAAACTCAAAGTCTGGAAGCAATACTCTATTTCGACATGTATAATACAATTTTTATTGAAACAAATCAAGGTTGTCTATGTTCACAAACCAAATATATAGATTTGTTTGTGTTTAGAATATTCGGCAATGTAGTCGACAAAGTTAGTTAGTTGAAGTTAGTTGACGGAATCTTCTCATCAAATGTCTGGCACAAATCTACAGCCGTACGCGTAGACATGCAGGTAGTATTATGTGGGTTCGACAAACGTCGTTTGTCAAAAGTAAGAAAATTAAGCAAGTTTGTAAAGAGCATTTTGTTAACTTTCAGTGCACAGTTGTAACAAAGTATGTATCTATGTATTTCTCAATCCTTGTGAAATAAAGCTTGACTTGACTTGACGAATTCTGTTGTGGACAAGTTTGAAGTTGCAAGTCAGGGAGCAGACAGGTTGAACTGAACGTTTGTAAAGACTTAAATGTTGCCGGAGCTGTTGTTAAGAATCAATAGTAACTTCATATACTCTCAGAGAAACAATGGTGTGTTCTCAGTTCTCTATGCCAATCTCGTTTTCAGTTGGTTTCTTTCCATGTATCATGAACATTATATTGCCTTAAAAATACTGTGAACACGGGGAGGAAGGGGGGGGGGATCTTCAAGAGCTCGAGCCCATCCCCTCATTGCTGTGGTCGACAGCTTGAACCTCTGTTACAGAGGAATGTAAATAGCATTTTCACTGTTAAATTCATCGTTAGATTGCCTAAGATTCAATACATAAAATCGAGGTTCTATCCGACATCTGGAGGCCGCTTGATTTGATGCGGTGAAACCCGCGAGGCTACGATTGGTTTCGACGATCCAAGAGTGATTTCATGATGAGACAGCGCACGAGATCACCCCAGAGCGTCGCCTCGTCCGGCAGAATTCGAACCTGGGACACGCAGGTTCGTGAACAGGTGCTCCAACCACCAACCCGCCTCCCGATAATTAATGTAGTTCTTCTCCAGTATAATACATATCCGTATCGAGACTGAACCAGTCTAGAGTGGTCACCACAGGCTGTGTACCAACCACATTTGTTAAATCCTAGCAGCTCACACATTAATCCTACAGGATTAACAGATGGCGTGAAAATGTCATTGGATATGGATGGCACATGAAAACATATGTCTTATTAAATTTTGGACATATCGTTGTTTGTGGACTTTGTAACTTGATAGCTACGCCTGTCTATCGTGATAATGATTGATGACGTCTATCTTGTTGCACTTTTGTCATAAATGTAGTAACTGGTATGTAGTTGTGAAATGTAAATCTTTGATCTACTTTATAAATCTTATGTCTGGAGGTACGACTAAAATCCGTCTTAGTCGGATTCTTTGATGGCTTGTTTCTCAAGAGACTTGGCAGGAACTAGACAGAGCAGACATTAAACTCATTTATTGTTTGTTGTAAAATGTCATTAACGAAGATTAAATTCAGTATCAGAGACTGTGATCAGAAATGATTTATTCTGAACACCGTGTCTGTACTTTTGTCAAGACCGTGCATCAAGGCGTAGAAGAACTATAGCCTCATCTCACTCTATGATACTCCTCTTTGTTTCGACCTTCCGTGGCACAGCTAAGTCCGTGAATAATAACAGCCTTTTACGTGTACATAATTGGTGCCTATTTAACGTGTTTAGGATCTTGACAAAATTCCACATTGCCCTGTGAAGGCATTGAATGTTACCTTGACTTGCAACAAGTCTGAAAAATTACTTAAATATTCTAAACTATCGACGAAATGAAGAGGCGGAGAAAGTATTATTCCTCCTTGTACAGGTTTCCTTTATTACCGGTGCCAAAGTGGACACAGAGAGGAGAACCATATACTTCAATAAGGCTCGGTTTTCTAGCCCTCAAAGGTCAAGGTCCAAACCTAGACATTTCCCAGCACGGAACCCATTGCAGAAAAGACCGCCTCTTCTACAGTTTTATCCGAACATTGCATTGCACAGATGTCCGGGAATCTGTGTTCTCTTTCAATTCTGTCGATAATTGTAAACTCTTTATAGCTCTAAGGCAGTCTGGCTGAATATAATCACGTCAAACCAGTTAATTTCACATATAAAATTGCAAGCTAGAAGATGTCGTGTGAAGAACGTGCAAGAAAATGAAATTCTTTCTGTCATTGCTCTTCTCCATTTAACCTAGTTAATCGTCTCTCTTTCTCGTCCACCTCTTTGGCTCTTCGTTTTCTTATAGATGTGAATTCTACAATACATTGCTGACTATAATGATGTAAAAAACCTACAAAGTACATTGATCTATAGCATGTTTTAATAAGACTTGTCTTGAAAGCGTGTTTTACGATTGATATCGACATCCCAATTTATTTCGTGATGTACTCCAAGCAAAAACCTTTACCTTCTTTTAATACCATCCACAAAAAGCAAGTAAAGTTTATTTCAAGAGCTAGCTACAAAGTGCGAAACTTGAATTTGAACGGAATAAAAACACGAAAGCCCCAAAGTGTTAAACGTCCAAGGCCGATAACTCGAAACCGACAAATGAAGGCCAGTCTCGCTTTGAAGTCGAGAGCTGAAAAGTGTAACCAAAGATTTAAAAGATCAATAGGGATTTATTGAAGAAGGTTCGTATGAAGTTTGGATAACCAACAAGATTTCTTCTTGGCCCGAGTAAAAGTAAAATGAAGACAAATGATTTGTTCGTCTCTTGTCACTTCTCCCAAAAGACATAAAGAAATTTTCCTGGCCATTTGCATTTCCCGAGTTTGACTGATAAACCATGTCACAGATACCACGCCTTCTATATGTTTTTCGATGTTTTGTCTCAAAAGGGAGCTGTTTTATCAAATGCACAGTTTATTTGTATTGTAGGGGCTCAGTTTCTTTCTGTTTAAATGCAACTGACATTTGGTTTAAGCGATGAGGCGGGTTCCAGAAAAGAAACGCGGGTGTTACAAAAAGAGTCATGGAAATCTAATTTAAAACGAATGTGGAAAGAAAACTTTAAAGGAGATGAAGGAAAGGGGTTTACCGTACGTCAGTACAGATTTGTTAGTGTCCACAGATAATAGAAACATGCTGACGTTGAAGTTTACTCAATTTTTGTTCCTATAATTACCCTAGCTTCTGGACACCGAGCATTGTTTGATATCCAGGGTTATGTTTACCCTCATATGAACCATTGGTTTAATCACAGACGCTTAGGGACTGCTAATACAGTATAACACAGAATTGTAATTTATTCCAAAAAAGCATCTTCAAAATATTAATATCTTGTTTAAAATATGTATTTATTATCATCATTCTTAAATACCACGCATACACATCATATTTACACACAAAGCCTCCAAACGCCAAAAACATACTAGTATTCCTCAAGAGACCAAAATACAGTCTATCCTTTACAACACTTGGTTATTCTAATACTGAAGCGGTTCTCACAAAGTATAAGACGGAAGCATTGGGGGTTTAACTTTTGTGATTGGTTAAAATTGACAAACGAAGGAATTTGAATTTCCCGCATAGTTCACAATAGTTAGATAAATGCAAGCAATTATTAATGCGTTTACACATACCTACTTTCGCAAGCCCTAATTTTGAGGTGAACATCTGAGTGAAGACTTTTACAAAACAACATTTGTCGTACCTCCTGAAGTAATTCTGTCTGAAACCACTGTCTGGAACTCTGCTTTGACTCCATACTGCTTCTTATTATTTCCTTATTTCACGGTTCTTCCCTAGCATCAAACTAGATTCGGATATTGTTTGATGAAGGAGGGAATTTCATGTGCTCGAGATTTGATGAGGTGAATTCTGCCGCGATTTGTGTCTAACAAAAGAAGGATTAAAAGATCCAACTTTGAAGCACATCATGCAACAAGAATGGCTACTGTCGAGAAGATTCCAATCCCGACCGGAACCTGAGATTCCAGAATTCATGATCAAATGGTTTCCTCTTCCCCCGTACCCCATTGCCTAACATTACACTTAGCGCTTCACAGTTCTTCTCAATGTCCAAGAAGAGCACCAACACATGCCTTAAATAGGTAAGAAAAACAAAGTTAAGGTTACAAAATACTGCGCAATATGCACACCCATTTCTCTCAGATGCCCTATTCCGACAGTCTGCAGAAATTCAGTGCCAGCTCGTCTTCACATACTTTGTACTGTGTATACTCATCTCTTTAAACAGCAGTCGAAATATCGTCTCTATCCTCATGAACAAGACAAATGCATGTTTATGTACAAACTCACCACAGAGTAATGTCAGTATTAAGTCCAACAAATTCACAATTATACAGCTGTAACTATTATATGCAGATGAAATAGGAAACCTAGACCTAATCTATAGGCGTGCAATTACTATAATGAGGTCAGCCAGTCTAGCAAAGTCCAGATTTGGCGATTCCAGATGAGATTGTGGCCTATAAAATGAGAAACATGAAAAGTAAAATAAAATATTTCATAGATGGATGTTTGGTCTGAGAAATCATCCCCCAGTTCAAAATGCAAACATAAATAAATAACAATCACACAAACTATTACCGGTGCGGACGTTTAACCAGACACTGACTCACTCTCAGCTACTTTACGATGTGGCTACATAAGCCCTGACAGCTGGATATGCACATCCGTCTTGTGTGAGAAGTATTAGTAGTCAATCCAACCGCAATTATTTAGCCACTAGTTCCAGCGCCTTGCAGTTTCAACCGATCGATTCTCCGAAACCCCAGGGGCTATTCCCCACACCTGCTGTTCACTTTTATTGCGAGTAAACATTACCCCCTTCCTGTCATTAACTCAAGTCTTAGCTTACTGGACAGTCTGCCTTCTGGGCCCCGACTTACAGTTCTAACTGCTTGGGGTAACGTTTGAAATATACATATACTGACGATCAAAACAAAGTACACCGATCAGTTTTTCAGAGTGATGAAGACGATAGAAACACATGGTGATGCCAAACCTTTACTTCTAAAGGTATAAGCATTTGACAACATATTAAACATGATATACATAAAAATCACCATTAAATGTCAACAGGCCGTTTGCAAATAGTATTAGTGCTAAATTGCTTATGACCTAAACATGTTTCGGTATACTTTCATTTGATCGTCGGTATATATGGTTATGGAGTGTGTGTGTGCGCGCACGCTTGTGTGCGTGGTGTATGTATGTATGTACATGTATGTGCGTATGTTCGTACGTGCATGCCTACATTTATGTGTGTGTAAAGAAACACAATTTAAAATATGTTTATCTCCCCCTGCAATGTTCAGTGTGCATATACATGTGACTAACTACGTGCATACACAGATACCTACATACATATAATTATGTATACCTATATACGAGTATTATGTATATATGAATGTAAGTAAGGCGTTAAGTAGGTATACTGGATGTACACAAGTACATGTATTTATAAATGTAGTTATGAACACAATGTAGGTAAGGATGCACAATGAACCTTTCATAGAGGAATTATAAGAGAGTATGGAAAGGTTAAAATGTTTCCCTTATATAACTGACACTATATTTTATAACAACTGTCTCACACACAAACAATCCGTTGACATTACACAGTGATCAACTCAGAGCCAGCAATATGGATTAACTATCAGTCAAACTACATTGCAGTGAAACGAAGACACGTTTCAAGATTCAGAGTTGCCCAGCCTTGGCAATCTTGTGGTCCATACTTGTGTTTCTCTCATTAATCCACCTGGCGTCCTGCACTGAAATGAACTGACACCAAGTAGGTATTGCATGTGAACATCTCCTTCTGGTGTCGAGGAGAACTACCGTTGCTTTATTACGTGGAACTGTTGGCAAGAAAGCATTACTCCTGTAGGAATATTTCCCTGGTTCTACGTCTAAGGATAGATTCCTGGTTCCGTTGATGCCAGTCTGTCAGACAAACCCTGTCATTTAGTTTTACTTATGCGACAAATATAAAGATTGCATGTCTATGGTTAGGAAATTCGGCTTTAGGGACACTAGGCTCACTTCAATACATGTATGCTAATTAAAATATCTATACTGACGTCCAAAAGAAAGTATACCAAATGATTTCAATTAGTTTCCCTTACGTCTTAAGGCCATAGTTGATAAAAAAGATGCTTGGATTTCGGTGAGTGTAATTTGAGTGACATCATCTCATTAATAAACCTTCCAAGTCTTGAATTGATATCTCTTGTATATCCAACGCATTTGTGAATTTATTCAGTAGTCTCTCAAAATCTTGGTATACTTTCACTATATGTAAAAGAGAAAAATAAATAAATTTCAGTCTATGTTGATGGCGGAGTCAGGAGTATACAGAAAAGACTATGACAGATTCAGACTGTCCAGTTTTCTATGCCTTGACTAAAGTCCAAATAATAGTTTTAAGTAATACTTTACAAAAAAATAATCTAGCTCTGAGTCTATTGATAAAACGCCAGCAATCACAATCATGTAGTTGCTTTTCAGCTAATCGAATTTGATATGCATTCACCTCGTTCAGCCTGCAAACCTTGTTATATGCTACAGCCGGCTGCTTTATAAGGATCCCTTGTTCCTGAGAACATTGATTTTCAGCTTGTGACTCAATTTAAAGGATATTTAAGCAGGGGGTGCCAATTCCCTAAGGAATCGGCCTCCATGAAAATGTTTTTATCAAGGTTTCTTGCCCACACTTTGTCCAGATCAAATGCAAATTTAATGATTTAATGCCATCGCTAATTTGAGCACAAAGTATCTCTATTTTATCTCACCAGTAAAGACATTTAGAATGTCTGGTGGCAAAGAAGAAGGCGAGAAACTTCCACCTTCCTGATCTATGATTCCTGCTCTTCGTACTCGGGATAATCATGGTATGTATGTTTTATTATTATCAACACCGTGGTGATAAAGTACAATATGGGATACATATGTCCGATAGCCTACATACAGTACCACTGTTAATAATTTAGTCGTCATGTTACAGATCACAATGAGCACAATTATTAGTATTCAGCTTCTAGCTTGTCTGGGAGGACATGGAAATTGTTTAGTTTACACACGAGACTAGATACGGGAGGTGACGGACAGGGTTGGTGCCAGGAACTCCCCGACTGGGGGGGGGGGGCGCTGAGATCTCCGCCAGGGGGACTGAAATACTCTAAAATACACTCGTTTTCACCGAAAATTTTCCCTGACGAATTGCTATATTTTTTCCCGACGGGGACTAAGGCTCCCTGACATTGGGGGGGCCCTCCCCCCCCCTACAACCTGGCACCATCCCTGATGACGGATATATTTGAGCCTCGCCAATCAGGAGTTGCGGTATTTTCTGATGTTTCTTGGGGGGCTGTTCAGGAATGTGCATTCAAAGTGAAAAGGGGAATACTCTCCGGTATTACTTCTAAAAGTGCATTAATGTTTGCGGGAAGTGTTTAAAAAATAATAATGGCCTTTCTTTTCCAATGTCCTAACCTTTTTTTCAGAGACGCAAATCACATCAATCACTCCCGTAAGTACTTGATCACCGCACGTTTAAAGTCTGCTTGACAGACACTGTCATAGGCGTATAAGTCGGGGGTCAGGGGGGGCAGTTGCCCCCCCCCCC